>JAHLJT010009419.1:223112620-223131750 GCA_031308135.1 Acheta domesticus
CATTAAGAAGGAAAGTCGTTAATGAAAACTTGTTTATTTGTTTAAAAATGTACAAAAAACTTCTTATGTACCTGCTGAATATCAAAGAAAATTAACAATGCAATTAATGCTGAAAGCAAATTTTCATTAAAGGTTTATTCAATACTACAGAGAGATATTCTTGGAACAACTATGTTTTGTTATGAGAAACAGATGGGGTTCTGGAGAGTCAAGGCGTCAGCTTGCTGGGGCGCGAAAATTGAAAAAATTATCTGTATAGTAACAACTAATGGATTATTTTCTGCATTCTTACGTACCTCAAGAAAATCAGTTCCGAGCCAAAAATAATCAAACTACTGTAATATTTTCATCTTTGAGTACTAAACACTATTTGTTACCGTTAGAAACAGTTGGGTATGCTTAGACTTCACTTCGGTACATGGGAATGTTCCTCAAAAAATGTTTGTGTATTGAATATCTTAACGAATCGACATCTTGAGTTTGATATCAAACGGTGTTTTACTTACAATACGAGGTTGCAGCTGGGCGTTGATATACATACTTCCAGATACCACCACCATTTAAATCGTGCGATTGGACTGCGATCATTGGCAGTTGTCGAGTGACTTGCGATAATCTTTCTATAATTTTAAATTTAGAAGTTTTTTAAATTAATTCATACAGTATTGTAGGCTAGCCCGTTTTGATTTTTGTTTTTCGTTTATTTTAAGCATGTATTTAAAGATAACATTTGAACTAATAATTCAATATTCTTTGACATTTAACTTTTATCTTTTCGTGATAGTCACAAAAAATATTAGCTTTTTACTTTAGAAAAAGCTATGTGTCTGAACTCGTTGACATGAAAATTTCATCGAATCACTGCTGATAACGAAAATACTGGTACAGGTAAATCACAAACCCAGTCTTCACTCTTCGCTGTACACCCATATTCCTCCACAATTAGGTTCACAGCACTTGTAGACCACGGAAAAACGTTAATTTAATGGTTTTACTACACGCATAAGAAAATCTTCACAGGTATCAAGCAACTATAATAGTACTTCTAGTTGTTTCTAAAGAGCGAATGTTGAATTAATGATTATACAAATAAACCTCGTCAGACTGCACTAACCACGGTGTACACAGAAAGCGTAAATGTAAGATGGAAAATAAGCCTTCTAAGCGTTCGTCACAAAGATGACTGTGACGAAGAAGATGTGTGAAATTCTCTTTCTTTAGAGACCTCATTTATAAAGATGGTTGCGTGTGAGAGCTGCAATTGAAATAATACAGGACACGTTTTTTGGTTACATTTTATACTTTCCTCTTTAGTATTTTATGCTACTTAACAATGTCTCCCTTGAGACGTACGATGGAGATAAAATATTGTTCAGAGGTGAGGTCATTCACAAGCGATTGTTCAAAGATAATTCGCGAAAAATGTATCATGTGTTATAGAAAAATTCTCATTATCGTCTTCGAAGATGATGAATTAACTTCCATTGATGAATTAAATGGATAGTCTCGTGGAGATTTAAAAATTATGGAAATATTTTTTACGAGTTCAAAGTTTAAATAACGCCGCCAAAAATTAGATACTTTTCGAATTTAACGTATCTGACACCACGTTGTGGGAAATGTGATATTTACTTCTTACATTAATGGAATATGGAACAATAATGGAATATGGAACAATTTGTTGGGATCCGCACAAGATTATGCAGTGTAAACACTGGAAAGGATTCAGCATAGGGCAGCTAAATTTACTTTCAGGGACAAGAAAACGGCAGGGTGGGATTCACTCAAAAACAGGCGATCAGTAGCAAGACTCTGCGCCTTGTATAAATCTTATAATGGTCATCCAGCTTGGAAAGAAATTAATCGGCGGCTATGTATTCCTACATACATCAGTAGAGTGGATCACAGGCACAAAATAAATTTAAGACAGCAGAGAACGGATGTCGGGAAATTTTCTTTTACAAATCGAACGATTACGGAATGGAATAGATTGGCTGCAAAAACGTTTGAACCCTTTCCTCAAAGTGTTCAACAGTTTAGGAAATTAATTTAGGGTATTATTAAGTAAATGAGAGAGAATAGTGGGTTATATAGCGATGCATAAGTGTTCTATTGTGAAGTGAAGTGTAGTGCAGTGTATAGCAGAGAAATAAAGAAGGAAATGTTTTCAGGTCTTAGTGAAGTGAAGTGCAGTGAAGTGCAGTGTGATACTAGTGTAGTGTGTGTGTGTGTGTGGTGTGTGTGTGTGTGTGTGTGTGTGTGTGTGTGTGTGTGTGTGTTTCTCTCTAATGTAATTTAATGTTTTATGAAGTCAGTTTTTATATTATTATCATCTCTTTTAACATTACTTTTATTATTTTACCATTATTATTATTACTACAATTGGTATACAATTTGCTAGTTATATTACCTATTCTTCTTGTTGTTGTTATTATTATTATTTTATATTATTATTATTATTATTATTATTATTATATATTATTGGTATTAGTTCTATGTTACTGAGAGACTGTGTATATTTATGTTTTTTGTAATAGCTGCACACGGGGTATGCCCAATTGCAGTTTAAATAAATCTATCTATCTATCTATCTATTTATTTTCCATCTCATTAACTTAGATAGTTTTTTTGTTTTTGCTGCTATTGTTGACATTCTCCATTTCTCGGGTTCTGGAAACTTGACCATTATGCCACCGCCAACATGGGTTAAATTCTTGTGAATTACCGAACGTCCATTTCCAATAAAACGAACTCACTGTGATTTTCATATTCTCTGTCGGAGATCAAATCAACAACAAAATGTATTCCTTAGTAGCGTCATTGCCAGTGTGGCTGAGCGAATATGGAATACAATTTCGAGGAGAATTATCGGGTGATTTCATTTATCTGGGAGTATTTTTAGATACTACAAACGCACTTTGAGTATTTCACGCCCTTTGATAATTCGACAACCTCGGGGAGGTTCCACATCCACCAACATTGATACAGGAAGGCAATGATAATCCCCTCTCCAGCGAGGCCGGCCATCAAAAAAATATTGCAAAGTAAAAATATATCTAGACTGGAAATGCATTCCGCGAGGGATACAGTGTCGTTGAGAATAGGTCGAGAAATTTAAAGGAATATTGAGAGTTGTGGGTTTTACAAGTAATGTCTGGAGAGAGGTGATGATCTCAAGTTCTTCCTGAGAGATGATTTGCTAAGGGGATTTTAATGGTTACAGGATTTTGTATGTTGTGGTTGGGTTCGCTATCATGGTAGTAATAAAAGGAGCTTGTGAAAGGATAGTCTCTTGGGAATTTAATGTGAATGGAAACGTTCGATCTCCCTTGAAATTTGATATGATCAGATAAAACAGCAATGTCTCTTCGCCCAGGGAAATACATTTATTGCTTCTGCACTGTTTTACGATAATGTATATCTCGATTTTATTGTTAAAACTGATTCTGTTGCTACAGACTTATCACTTCAAATAAATATCAGAGATTAAATGAAGATTCTTATTTTCTGAGGGATACATTTGACGAGAATGATTCTACTTCGAAGTGGCTGGTGAAATATTCTGAAATAATGTAGAATTAGATGATAATATTCACAAAGAGCGAATGGTAATGAATGAATAAATTAAATTGTTTTGTGACGACGCCTAAACACGTTATAATGATAACGAGTACTCACGTAAAGATAGCAATAGAAAGATAGTTAATTTTTTCTAGGTTTACAATCCATTATTTGATAACTGAATCAAGAGATTGAGTAAAAACTAAGGAAACCTACAATTTTAGTGTCTGTTTAAATCCAAAATACCGATGCTACTTATGTCCCGGAGCATCTAAAAGAAGTAGAAATTATTTTTATAAATCAAAGAGATACTGATTATGAAAAAATTGATCATAATATGAATCCTTAGGAGAGTATTTTTTCCTTCATAACTTGCTTCGGGATAAGCGCCTCTGATTTTTTCACATTTTTATTACGTTATTTAATCTTAATTCCTAAAGACAACAAACAGAAAAACTATGTCACTGAAGTAATTTACCCAACTAACAAAAAGACCGATTACAATGATCAGTTTGTTAAGCCACTTCTTTTCTGGTTCAGGGGCTCTTTTCGACCTCTGAGAGTGAAAATTCCGTAACTAATTTATTCTTGGAATGGGGCAATAAATTCTGTGGAAGAGCTACTTCGTTGTGTTTTCTTGAGGTAAATTTCGAAAAAAATATCACATGAAATATCTCCCAACGCTGATGTATAAAACGTTTGCAGGAGTTTGTTTTTCCCGAGATAACGAAGCTTTGTGACTTTCTTAATAGTCGTTCCACGTTCAATTGTATGTGAAACCAATATTCTCTTTTGAGACAGTTTAGATAATAGTCACAAAAGGGAACAAACGAAAAATATAGATGTTAGAAATATCAGGATATTTTGGATTACATAAATTTAGACATTCCTGCCTCGCAAGGACTTAACTAACAATTGCATACAAATGGAGGCGGGGACAACGACAGACCCCCAGCGTAGCTTTTTGTTATATAGTGGCAGTTGACGAATTGGCTGTCGATATGCATGTTAGTCAGTTTGCTTATGAAGCCCGAGTAGGATTGTTTAAACACATTATGCACTTATTTGCATCTGAGCACAAGCATCCGCTCATTCAAAAGCATCTAATGTATTTGTTAACTTATGTGAATGTAATTAAAAATATTATATTATTATTATTATTATTATTATTATATTATTATTATAATTTTGCAAGGCAAAGCTCAGCCACATACCAGCCGCTCAAGCTTTTAAGAATGTATTTCGAAATGTCATAGAATCCTTGATTCAGTTCTGATCTTGTCACATCTAATTACCATGTTGGTCAATTTAATTACGATTTAAGAGGTCGAATATTTGTGTTTAACCAACAGGTAAGAAATAAGTACAATCTTGTCTTGCTTCTCAATCGAAAATCCTTTTTTCTGAGAGTTTCTGAATCGTTTAAGATAAAATCCGTACTGCGCTATTTTTAACATTCTGCGTGGTTCCATAAGATGAGTTTAGCGAGGGTACAGTGCTTATATGAGGCAAAATAAAGAAATTTGAATTATTTTCATATACATTACTTGCCGATAGAGCTACGAGTCAAATACATTTTCCCACACAAAATCTCTCAGCACCACAGGCACGTGTTGGGCGTATTCACTAAAGAATCCTCGTGCATTTAGAACTTCATGGACTCAAATATTCAAGACACGTCTTTACATGATTGTCTCGACAATGTGAGTCCTTGATAATATTTATTAATGGTTTTACTTTTCTTACTGAGTAAATGAGTTATATCCCTCCTGCAAAGAGATTGTCATCCTACTTACCACTCAGGGTAATATTCCACAATTTTTTTAAAAATTAGCTTATCCTCCCGTCGCTAACGGTTGTCGACTACTTGTTGTACAAATAGTTAGTGCATCTTTGGTAAAAAATTAAATAGAATTTTTCCCTTTTGATTGCGGTGCTATTTGTCTGTCCTAGGCACAAGTGCCAATGTTTCGGCTGCCATTGCGCGACCTTCTTCAGGCGAAATTCCGGCACCTGTGAAACGGTGGCACCTGTTCCTAGGTCGCGGTGTCTACCGGACAGCGAAGTATATATTAGAGCGAATATCAAGTTGATCTGTTGCCCATTTCCCCGCACGGGGATCGTGTACTGCGCAGGTGGACACCAATCTCTGGTGGAGAGTTGGAGACGATCACTCGGACCCTCAGTTTTATGGCGGCACTCACGTCATTGGACCTTGCCCGTAAACCACCAGTTGGGACTCTGGCGTGTCGACCTTTGGGCAGTACAGAGCGAAGGAGATTCTTGGGAATGCTCTGGAATCCATAAGAAAAAGTCCTGATATTTACCGTCAGGTTGCCCAGGTTCTGGCGATACTCCCGTCAATAACATAAAGGTGTAGGCAAAGGGGAGACGGGATGGGGACACCGAGCCGCTCGATCGTCAGTTCAGGTGGCCCCAGTTGGGCTCTTGGCTTCGTCGTGGCAGTGGCCCGATACTCGGGGCACCGACTTGTCCCGGCGCATTGATTCGACTCCGGCGCTAGCCTTGACAGATAGGAGCTTTGAGCTGGCATGGCGGCCCTAGACCCAGGCATTGTGTGGGGAGGTTGCCGCGAATTCTAACTGCGTTCCGGATGTTAGTCTGAGCGTGTACTTGTACGCACGAGGGGGGTGCGGATAAGACGCTAGCGCCTAGGTCCCACCCTGGGGTGAATTCCTTATGGTAAAGTACAAGTGCGTGATAGGCAAAAGCACTGCAGACACGATGCCACATTCTAGTAAGATATTGCGGATAAAATTAGGGCTCGAACTCTAGTTAACAGGCGCTGAACTAGCGTATTCTAATAAGAGATTGTGGATAAAATTAACGCTCGGACTTTAGTTAACAGGCGCTGAGCTAGCGTATTCTAATAAGAGATTGTGGATAAAATTAGCGCTCGAACTCTAGTTAACAGGCGCTGAGCTAGCGTATTCTAATAAGAGATTGTGGATTAAATTAGGGCTCAAAACTCTCGTTAACAGGCGCTGAGCTATCGTATTCTAATTAGAGATTGTGGATAAAATTGGCGCTCGAACTCTAGTTAACTGGCGCTGAGCTAGCGTATTCACAATAACCAAGAAACCTTCCCACCTGCAGCAGCGGTCTCCTCGATAAGGGCGTTTCCCCTGCGACCGTGCTGAGGCGGGCATCGCTTGCCTATTCTCCGCTCGTGGCGAGACCTCCGCCGGCGGATCCCGCGCTCCGCGCCCCGAAACGCCGCGAGCGCCGCCGCTCATGCGCGTCACGGGCGCCGCGCCGCGTCGTGACGTCACGAGCCGACTATTCGGGCTGGCTGGCGGGCGCCGCCCTCCGCGCGGGTATGCGCGGCGGCGCCGTGTGAACCGACCGCGCCCCCTCAGACCACGCGCGCGCGCTGTGTGGACTGTATGGAGACGGCTCGGTCGAAGGCAGGGGCTGGCAAGGCATTCTGATCGGTTTGATTGATTCATTCATTCGTGTTTCGGGCGCGTCAACTACTTAGTTCCGTCAGTTTGGTGCGTGTTTTTTCGTCGGGAGGTGGCGATGATCTTTTCCCCGCTGAATGGCGAGATCTGGCGCCGACCTACCGTTCGACTAGTGGGACTTTCCCCTCAACCAGGTATCTCCCACCAGCGGGGCACCGGCCCGGCCGGGACAAGCTGTAAGCTCTCGACTGGTCTCCCGGCATGTGTGGAAGTGTAGTGCATGTTAGTGTAAGTGTATGTGTAAGAGGAGAGGATAGGATAAGGAAGAGGAAGGAAGATCGCGCGCGGTCCGTGGCCCGTTTGTTAGGGTACTGGTGTTGATCGGAGGAAACCACGGAAAACTACCTATCAGAGCAGCGGCCGCGCTACAATTCTCCTCCAGACAGCGACTGAATCGATCTAGCTGACAAGCTAGTGGCGAAAAATCCTGCCGCCGCGCCGCCGGGACTAGAACCTAAGACCTCGCGGTCACAGGGTGGTCCGCTACAAGGGGGAGAGGACGGTACTGAAAATACTCGAAATGTTTACATTACGTAATTTATGGACGGTCCCTCACCCTTTACTTACACACACACTTATATGCATTACACTACCAGACACGTCGAGGTACCAGACGAGACCTGAGAGCTTGTTCAGTCTTCGGCTGTGCTCCGCTTGTGGGAGATACCTGGTTGAGGGAATTCTCTCATCCTTTAAAGGTCGGCGCTGGATCTCGCAGGCAGCGGGTGAAGATCATCGACACGTCCTGTGATAAAGCATGCACTATACTTAGAGGATTGATGACAGAAGTGGATGCATGCGGAGACACTAATCAATCAGTCAAATCGAACAATTCCATGAGGTGGCCGGAGCAGTACCCTGACAGCCACTTACACTTACATGCACTAGACTACCGTGCATGTCGGAAGGCCCGTCGGGAGTTGTGAGCTTGTCCCGGTGGGATGGCGCCTCATTCAGTAGATACCTCAATGGGGAAACCCCGCTAGCAGACTTGAATGGCGTGGTTCGGATCTCACGTTGGTCGAATCTCACCGGTCGGATCTCATCAAAATTGCGGGTTCAAACCCGATTGAATCCGAGGACTTTTAGGGCGAAAAAAATACTTCGTGCCCTTTCCGTGGGGAAGTAAAGCGGCTGTCCCATGTAGTAGTTTTACAGCGTGTGAAAGATGCTGAAGCCTCTGAGCAAAATTCAAATCGTTTGTTTCGTCGCCCGAGTAATACCTTCTTTCTCCGCTGGATGGTGAAAGGAATGCACTACCTAGGGTGCGAAATTACATATGGAAGAGATAGGGATATCACCAGCATGATCCATAAGTTTCAAGCAGTAGTGGATTGTGGATTATAAATAGAACATTAAAAAGAAAAACACGAAAAGAAACCCTGTTAAAAGGTTTTGATACGATGGCCCTCCCAGTTTTACTGTGTGGATGTGGAAAATTGGGTTCAAAAACAAGAAGACTGTAGGAGGATTGAATCGGCAGAAATGAGAATTCTGATAGGAGTAAAGGGCCTGTACATTTAGAGACCAAATAAAAAGTGAAAAATAAGAGAGGAACTAGGGCGGAAAAGAAACAGTACATGACAAAATTAAGAAGTACAGACAGCAATGGGTGACACATATTGGAAATATGCCGCAAGACAGACTTCCGGTGCAAGCACTGAATCATAAGCTGAGAGGAAAAAGAAACTTTGGAAGGCCAAGAATGAGATGGAAAAAGGCTGAACAGGCAATATGCCTAATCCGTAAAGGAAGATAATGGTGGTGGTGAAGGAGCGCAGCGAACTTTGCGGGTCAGACGGAAAGAGCGTGGGTGCTGGCCGCCGAGTCTCGCCACGTAAAAATAAGGCATGAACTAACTAACATTAGCGGCGGATGAACACCCCCATCTCTCGGGTAAATTCCCTGCACGAACGGCATGGGTGGCCAGAGTAGTTGGACGCGACGGAAAGATCAATCTGACGAAAACAGAAATTCAGTTGGACTCGTTTCCCTTTTTTTACAACAACGTAAAGTTTGGCGGAGGCGATGGTTGTAGCGGTTAGTGTAACGGCTATGCCCATGTTGGCGGGTCCAAACCTGATCGAAGCCGTGGATTTTTAGGGGCGGAAAAAAATCCTTCGTACGCCTTCCTTTGGAGGGGAAAGTAAAGCCGGCTGTCCCATGTTAGTAGATTTACTTGCATGTAAAAGATCCTCAAGTCTAAATGACGCCTCTGAGCTAAATTCAAATCGCCTGTTTCGTCGCCTCAGTAATACCTTCTTTCCGGTAGTTGGTAAAAGGAGCGTAGCGAAATTTGCGTGGTCAGACGGAAGAGCAGGCCTCATGGCCTGAGTCTCGCCACGTAAAATAAGGCTTCAATTCAAAGTTTCTTCGTGCCAGTCTTCCTCCCCCGGCTGAGACTTGTTCCCCTGGTGCAGCCTCATGCTTCCTATCTGTCTCTCCAGCCCGTGCCTTATGCTCCCTTTTTGCAAACACATTAAACATGCATGCCTTTTGCAGGCTTCGTGTCCACGTGCTTGGGCCGGGATGACGCTCTAGAGCCTATATCGGTACGTATATTTGGGCAAGAGTACCTGCAAGTGCGATTACATCGCGCTTAGACTTCTAATTTCGCCGGTCTGCAACCCGCAAACCTTTATTTCGCGCACCCGGTGTCACACCGATGCCACAACTTAACGGGGATGGGGGAAGGAATCAATGTTAGGTTCAAGAGTGAGAGTTGCTGTGCTTGGATTGCACACAGAGCCACAACACACAATGCCCGTGCCTTGTGTACAACTCCGTGCCCTCTTGTCAGCTGCTATCTATCGTTATCTGAAATCATAGCACAGCATTTCGCCTTACCTACCGCTCCTTTTGGAATTTCCATGTGGAGAGCACATTCTCGCGTACCGAACGTCGCGTGGGTCGTTTGTCTGCGTCTCGGCGGCGGTCACAGTGCAGCCGATTTTGCCGAAATTCGGTCGTCCGACGTCGGACGTTTTCGTCCGATTTGCCGATTCGTTCAAAAACACGTGCTAGTAACCGGAAATGGTCATAGTGCACCCGAACACCTCTTCCGACGGCGTCGAAAACATCGGCTGTCGGACGAATATCGGTTTCGTTTGGATTTCTCGGTTCCAGTCGCCCGAAAACAGCTGAGGGAACCACGTGGACGCCAATTTCAGAAATTCTTCCAGTGTTGCTTATATATTTTCACGTTCATAATATTTCAATGTTTTGGAAAACTGCAAGTATATTTAATTATTTATTTATCAATGAAAAAATTCATTCATCATGAATGAAACTGGTGATAGTCTTTTAGATGCTTTGGTTGTTAATGCCAACCCCCAGGCAGGAGTTTAAACCCTTCATTGCACCGATTTGCACACATGCAAAGCCACTTTTGGTAGTGATTTAGGTTGTATTTCTGTATTATAAGCTTTTGTGTGCACAATGACGTATTCGGAAAGGGTTTATTTACATTAGGTTATTGAGTACTCGCAATTGAGGATAAGTAGGCTTTTTGAATTTTTTTCTTGTGAGTGTTCACTCGGGAGTGTTGTCGACCTACTTGTTCTTTTTTTGTGGTTGTTAATTACTTTATTGAATGGGATTTTTGTGGTTTAAAGGTTATTTTTTTTGTAAGAATGAATTATTTGGAATCTAGTTCTATCTATAGTTGTAATTTAAAGAGGGATTTTAGACTTTGTATATCTGCAAGGTGCCACGTAAATTGCATTGAGCTTTCCAGTGGTCACGTTGTGTGCTGAGAACAGTCAATGAGATAGTTGCTCTTGGTCAACCTTTCGGGAAGATTTCTTTCGTGAGATCGTGCTATTCTTGTCTTATCTCTTTCACTGAAATCTGGAAGCTGGCGCTTCCTTGTTGCGACAATGTACGTTTTGCGGATGATAAGTAAATGTTATAAGGAGTACAAAGCTTTTACGCCGAGTATAAAGCTCGAGAAGTTATATTAATCTTCTTCGCTGCCATACTTGTTTTTTACGTAGTGCTTCTCTCAACGTTCTGCAAATGTTCCTGAAAACGAGCTGTGGATTATGGGAGTATTCGTACGGATTTCGGATGCAACATTCGGGTGCTTTTCGGATGAAACAAGACGACCGATTTCGCTCGGGTCGTCCGACTGCGAACGACCGATACTTCGGCTGCAATGTGACACCGCCTTACACCGTATCTCGGTGTTCGCACTACTGCTCTGGAAGCAAGGAGTCAGTTCCTGAACAACGCAGTGGCACTCGGTTACTGACAGACCAAGAGATTACGAAGGTTTAGGGAATAGATGTAATACACAAGGGACTCGGAATGCTTCCAATCTGCAAACACAACATACAACAGGAGTGCCTTTGGTATGTTTCGCTCATAGCCTTAGTGTCCACGTACTTGGACTTATCTGACCCGAGCTTCTGCTGACTCATTTGACCGCAATATTTGTGTATGTGTTACGGTTATTTGACGTAATAGTAATTTGATACAACTTGTAATGCAACTACAACTAACATTTTTATGCATTTGAGACCTTAAATGAGCTTTTTGCCATCGAATATATGTATCTGAATCACTTTGACTACCACAGAAACAACACAAAAAATATTACTCTAGCAATAAAATTTACTACTTTGCCTTTGCAATAAACATTTGTATCAAAATTGTTAAAATCTTTACAGAAAATGTTGTAGAATATAACACTGCTCAACAAAAAACTTTTTTCACTTGTCTGGGATTTTGCAACGAATTTACAGTAAATCGGATACGCTAAATCCAGATATGTCGTTAGTTTCGTTGAATTGGCTCTAGTTTTGTGCTAAGAACATTGTAATGAATGATACTATCACAAAACTCACAGCATTTGATGCAAATACCTATCTTTATACAAACACTGTTTGTTTGTTTTTTAACATTGAATATAGCATTATTTTCCGGATACTTTAATTGAGCTTCGTTTTATTATACACTTTCTTTTGTTTTAAATCAACGATTTCTGCAGGAAGACCTTGTTTCAATTACATTAGTGTATTTGACTACATTTGTGGGGAATTTACGCTACAAAAATAGAAAATAAATATTACAAACTTTGGAGAAAAATATATGAAACATGTTTTGGTGTAAAACTGGGTGATAAAAATTAGTCGTGGGCTCCTGATGTGGTATGCAAAACTCGTGTGGAGTTCTCCGTCAGTGGAAAACTGAAGAGTTTAAAATTTGGTTGTACTGGGGCGAGAGCCCTAAAATCATGATGATTGCTATTTTTGTTTCTGTAAACGTAAAAACCTTGAATCGTTGCAAGAAAAATAACAGGGAGTTCCCTGATTTGAAATCAGCAGAGACCTGTGCCACATAGACTTGATGTTCACCACACTCACTGGAAGTCCTGTGTCTGGTAGTGAGGATATACAGATTCTGGGGTGCAATTCAAGAGTTAGAAGTGGCAGTGAATACGATGGAAGTGTAACAAAAGAGCACTTCTCTCACGATAAGGTCAGTGATTTAATACGTGACCTCAGTTTGCCAAACAAAGCAGCTGACCTTTTAGCATCCTGACTAAGAGAAAAGAAATGTCTGACACTGGAAGCGAAAATAACACGTTATTGGTTATTAGTACAGGCATTGTCATAGTTGTCAAGAAGTTTTTGGATAATCGTACAGCAGAAAATTATCCAAGACTGGTGTCAGACTTGGTTTGAAACTTTCAAAATGCGACAATGAGCATTGAGGTACACTGTCTCCATAGCCATCTAGACACGTTTTCAGAAAATCTTGGCAATATGTGTGTGTGGAACAAAGCGAGCGGGTGTATTAATAAATAACGGTAATGGAAGTTAGATGTCATGGCAGATGGAATAAACAATGGCAGACTACTACCGGAGCCTTCAAAGTGATTGCCCTTATTTGTCGCATAAAAGGATATCATACAATGTTTTGTGATACTTTGCAGGCTGTAAATATAAATATATTGACTATATTAATATTAAGAATTTCAAGAGTTTAATTTTGTATAATTAGGCATATCTAGTTACATTTAGTTTAAGTTTTATGCAATTTACAAATAGCCTGTACTCAATAAAATAAAATAATTCTTTTCGATGCGATTTTCATTATCTCGAAAACTAAAGCCAATCAATCAAAATCAAAGTCATATTTGGAATCTGTTCATTAAACATATGCTTAAATGGTTTTAAATTGTTTGGTAAGAAAATGAGTGTTGAACAGTGTAATAGTTACAACACATCTGAATTAACATAACAATTTAGTTTACTTTCATAGAATATTTTTATTAAGAAAATTGTGTTTTGTCCAAACATCTTTTTTCACATTTCGATCCCCTAATTAACAGAATTGAAATAACACTTCAACAATATATTAGACCCTAGACACAGGCGTTTCTTTATGCACATTTTCGTTGAAAACCTTTAAGCCGTTTTTTTGAGAAAGGATCGTTTGTTTGCTTCTGAATATACGCAATTTTGAGCTCATTCTCACTTAATTTTTTTTGAGATTTGGAGAAACTATATAAGAAATCATTGAAAGCCCTTCTATACACAAGTCAAACAGTCTATAAAAGAACTTGCTGTGCCCTTGCGTCCTCCGAAGGGCGATTCATCCATTGTTGCTTCCGGGCAACATGTCGACTGCTCCGCTCGTTTGCGCTGCGTAGTGCGTGCGGGGAGGGGCGATGGACCTCGTGTGGCAGGAGAATTTCCCCTCCAGTGACATCCCACATGGGGCACCGCCCCCAGTCGAGACAAGCACTAAACTCCCGACTGCCCTTCCCACCAGTGTGGTAATGTAGTTCATGTGCGTGTATGCGTGTGAGTGTATTGTAATGTACAAAATATTACAAGAAAAAACAAACACCGCGCTTTAATCTGGACGGTGGCGAAGCGGTTACTAGGTAACGAATGTTTATTTTACGTGCAGGAGGGGGCTCTGAACTATTAGTGAACTATAGAGTTGGTTTTGTTGAGTGGCATCGTGGTGGTAGCTGCGCGAAGGTGGTCTGATGAATTTAAGTGGGACATCGCCGTGTTCTATGTAATAGGGAGAATAGAATTTGGAACAGTAGTGCAAGGAGTAAAGTAAAACATCAAGAGAGAAGCAGACGACTTCGGCGACGACCGGTGCGAAGAGGGATTTTCGGCGCGGAAGCCAAGGGTGATACGAACTGCGGGGCCTCGTTTCACAACGCCTAGACAATTCGGTACAGTATTAACCAGATGCATGCAATAAATCACATTAATATTGTTAATCTAAATTCAAATCAATTTCCATAAATGAAATTATTGTTGTGCCAAATTGTATGCAATTCCTTGTAATGTAGATAATTTCAGACTTCAGGCTTCTCTGTATAGAGGGCAACCCGGTGACAACCAGCCTGCAAGTAAGCGTGGTGTCATCGTATAGAACAAAAAAAACTGAGCTAGCAAAGTAAAGTAAATAATTCATTATTTTATCACATTATATGTAAGCAAGGGGGGAGAACCAGGTTGAGGAGGGAGCGATCTGTTGCTGTCCGTGGCCCGTTTGTTCAGGAACTGCTCGTGCATTCGCCTGGTATTGATCGGGGAAACCAGGGAAGGCAACCCACAGTGCCTGCGGGCCCCTCCCTGTCTGCGTTTCGTGGCTTTTTCCAGCGGTTTCGGTGGGAAACGGCGCGGGGGCGGGTCTTCGGAGGCTGTCGTCGTTAACTTTAATTTACTCCTCACGGCGCCAGAGTGCGGGCTGGGCGCGGCGGCGCTGCAGGACGTGTGGCGCCTCCTCACGGAATGAAGTGGGCAACTTAACACTTTGTTTCGTATTTCGGACATTTGTTCGATCCGTCTTGAATATTGATTGTAGGGCGTCGTAGGAGTTGCTGCTTGCAGCTTCTATGTTTTCAGTCATGTCCACACAGTTTTGTTTTGTTTGTTCTGAATGCTGATTCTTGGGGGAGTTAAAGTCGCTTTTTTCTTCTACAAGTTTTTGTTGCGTGTAAAGATACTATCAGTTCATCAGTACTGAAAATTGATTTGAAAGGAAGAAGCATTGCTCCTTGCACTTTTAACATTTTGTTTCGCATACCATCGGTTTTAATATTGATTCTAAAGAAAGAATATAGTCCTTTAACATTTTAGTTCTTGATCACACATTGTTCTAATAGTCCATATCAATTATACATACGTACTACAATTATACAAGTAACTATTCAGGATTTTTCAGCCGAGATCAAAACAATGAAACATAATTTAACGATGAAATGCCGACAATTACATCCTATGAAGAAGGCGTATTCTTGTAGTAATGTGATAGACATACCCAGCAAGCAATGGCATGGCTATTCTTGCTGAACACGCTAATTTTAAGGTATGTCTTATATTTAAAATTTTGAAATAAAAAAATGTTTCAATTATTCTAAAAGTGTGTGTTAAATTCGTATAATTATTATTTCTTACATGAAAATTCTAAAGAGCCCCTTTCATAATCAACAGAGATTTATAAAAACTTAAAGTGGAACACTTCATTTGATTATAGATCGCAAATATCTCGACAATTGCAAAATTCGATACTCTTCGCTCAGTTATTCTTTAGTTAAAAGACAAAGTATTTTTACAATGAAATATAACGAGCCTGTAGAAAAATTCTGATTAAAGTGCTTACAATTCATTACACAGGCTGACGTCAATTTAGTTACAAAAAGGAAAACCACTAATTCCGATTAATTTCAGGATGCTGCATTCGAAATTGACATGCCGTTTTTCTAGATTAGCTCGTATTTTTGTGTAACGCGTAGTTGCCAGTTTTTACCATTTTGGACTTCAGTTGTCATCAAAGTAACCATTTCCACAATGTTCCTAGAGTGAGAAACTAATAGTATTTCACTCAGCTTGGTGATTCAAGAGATTACTGTTGTGTGTGTATGCTTGTAAATATATATATATATATATATATATATATATATATATATTGTAACCGAAACGTGACGTCTGTTTCAGGGGGGATTTTAGTGGGATCGTGGCTCATCCGAAGATTTTCAAAATAAGAATGAAACACAAACTCGTGACCACAGAAACAACATGTAATTGGACACGCGTTGCAAGCAAACACAAAATTAAAGAATGACAACAACATTGGCCATAAAATAGAAAACACACAAAAATTCTTTAACAGCATAAAAAATGAAGAGGATAATTAACTGCAAAATTATGAATTTTAAAGTTGGCACAAAATAGAATCCTAGCAATGTCTTCTGTGACAAAATGAATAAAAGAGATCTCCGGGGAGATGAGTGCACATAAAGTTACTTCAGAGGGAAGAGCCCAGGCATTTCGGACGACAAAATGTCGTGGTGCTTTCTGTTTACAAAAATTGCAGTTAACCGTCCATCAACATGCACTGCATAATCATTCATTAGTAATTTCTTGCAAGAAATTATTGCAATTACCAAGATATATTGCGCATACAATTGAAATGAATAAATAATTTTGGGAAACACAGAATATTACTAAAAGTCACTTGAAATCAAATTAAACAAGTTTGTTCATTACATAAATGCAAAAATTAGCATTTATTACAACCTACACCTTTGGTTGACGTTGAAAATATGTTTTTATTTCTACTCAACAGGCATCCCAGTTTCAATAAATATTTTGAGATATTTAAGTTCATTTAACTTCTTCAGCAGTTTATATCAGATATATTTTTATACCCTTTTAATTATTCATAAACAGTACAACGTGTTGTTTTATAACTTGACTTGAATTTAACACTATAATCAAAAACTTTTTCTTTTTTTTAAAGGCCAAAGCCGTACTAGCAACTCATTAACATAAGATTCTTTCACAAATCAGTGATGTTCTCCCCTAAGAAAAGACTCATTACTGTTCACTTAAATTCTTCAAACAGTTCATAGCAAATATATTTTCATACCCTTTTAATTATTCATGAATAACACAAGGTTTTTTATAACTTGACTTGGATTTAACGCTATCATCAACATTTTCTTTTTTGAAGCAGAAACTGCACTTGCATTTCATTAACATAACAAGATTCTCTCAGAAATCAATGATGTTCTCCCCTAAGAAAGACACGTTACTTCAAATATCTTTTGATAACAGTACACAGTGACTACGAAATATACCAAAGGGACGGGTGTATCAGTCATTAAGCAAGAATGTTAGTGGCCACAAAAGAAAAACAATCCGACAGAGTGAACGACTGGAACAATGCATCACCTGCAGTCCATAGTCTATTGCTTCAAAATTTCCTTCTTTGTCGTGTCATAACAAAAAATTATTTTATCTTGAACACCGACCTTAATTGGGTGACCGTGGCGTTCGCCCATCAGCGCAAAACTCACAGCGAAGAAAATGCGGCTGCCGACGCTCTATCGTGGGCCTAAGCACGAGTTCTCTCTGTAACCACGTCGTACTTCAAGACCAGACGCCTCCGTCGATCGTGCCTCTGCCGTGTGATTCTAGCCACCACTGGCACAAGCCTCTCCTTTACCGCTAACTTGAGTTCGCCACTCCGTCAGCTCCCCAACCTACTGGTTACGGTTCTAGTAACTTCCTGCTCCTGGCGTCCCGTACGCCCTTCTCCAGACTAACCGCACACCTCCGTGTCCAACCACTTTCTCCCCTCGTGCCGCACACCCCTCTTTCTCCCCTCTTCTGACCACGTCACTGCTCAGATAAGAGTTGCCTCTTCTTCCCTCTCCGAGCCACCGATAAGAAAACTCGTCGGCTCCCGGCGGCGCGCGCGAGCGGGCGGTGTAATCTCGCACGATCAATAGCCGAAAATCAATTTAGTCAATGTTTTGTCTGATTGATTTCATCACACGAGTACGTGAAATTCACGTTCGTTACTATATATATATATATGTATATATATTGTATATAAGTTTATGTGTGTATACTATATATACACATAAAATACATGTATATATACATGTGTATATATAGCATATATATGTATATATATAAAGGATGGAGATAAATTCGCGATGATTTGAAAACCTTGACACTTGTGTTCCTTTCCCTTCTATTGTTTGTTTTTCGTGTTTTTTACACACTGAATGTAGCCGCCTCGTCTATGTAGCACCAATGGGCGGCACGATGACGCGGGTGAGCAAATATATAAAGTAGAAAGTGCCGTTGTTGCTTGGTTCAGTCTTACTCTTATGAGTATATATTGCAGTAAGTAATCTCTGAAGTATGAAAATGTCGTGGGAATCGACTTACGAAGTTTTACGCAGTAATTTCAGTTATTGTCCTGTATTTTCGGAAATGTTTTACAGTTATCATCGAGTGATTTCATGGTTTTTCTGTGGTTCTAAGTTTCGCTTTCCTGCGCAAAATGTCAAGTTCTTACCCGCAGAGGTTGTAAAAACTCACTGGTGTTAATTTTGTTACATCTTGTGGCGTGTTATGGTTAAGTCTCAGATCGATGAATGATGTCGTCAGGGAATTATATTATTTTTCTTTTGACTGTAAGATGAGGGTCAGGATAAAAGCTGGGGCTGAAGACCTGGCTTAAAGAATCCAAGAAAAGAATGCCTGTTGCTGTTCCGATGATATGGAGAGAACCCCGGAATCACTATGGCGTTTTGTTTCTGTATGACGAATACAGCAGGAAGTAACAAGAAGACACAGTGTGCCATCGAATATTCAATCTTGCAATTCTCGATCAGACCAGCGCCTCATGGAGAAAATTTACCAGCACCTACTTTTCCGAACCGATTGGGAAACTGTCGATATTGCAGCACCTTCAAGAACCGATGAGGACTGTAACTCAATATCTGCAGATGTAGGTCTGAGAGATAGATCCTTCCACTTAAAGGTGAGACTTAATTCATCCTTCAACATGAATTAAACGAATTTAATACAAGTAAGTTTGGAGTTGTAAGTTGGAGTAAGGAGAATTGGATTGAGTCGTATGAGGAACGTATCATTGCCAATTTGAATATTTTGTGTCAAAACCATAAAATAGTAAACTTGAAAACCCTTGTGCATTTGCTACTTATGAAAGAAAATGTTATTTGTATTGAAATCACGAGATATTGGCTGCACTTCTATTCATGTACATCACTTTTAAACTTAAAGTATA
>JAHLJT010009419.1:223132750-223145997 GCA_031308135.1 Acheta domesticus
AAGATATTTGAAGTAACGTGTCTTTCTTAGGGGAGAACATCATTGATTTCTGAGAGAATCTTGTTTATGTTAATGAAATGCAAGTGCAGTTTCTGCTTCAAAAAAGAAAATGTTGATGATAGCGTTAAATCCAAGTCAAGTTATAAAAAACCTTGTGTTATTCATGAATAATTAAAAGGGTATGAAAATATATTTGCTATGAACTGTTGAAGAATTTAAGTGAACAGTAATGAGTCTTTCTTAGGGGAGAACATCACTGATTTGTGAAAGAATCTTATGTTAATGAGTTGCTAGTACGGCTTTGGCCTTTAAAAAAAAGAAAAAGTTTTGATTATAGTGTAAATTCAAGTCAAGTTATAAAACAACACGTTGTACTGTTTATGAATAATTAAAAGGGTATAAAAATATATCTGATAAAACTGCTGAAGAAGTTAAATGAACTTAAATATCTCAAAATATTTATTGAAACTGGGATGCCTGTTGAGTAGAAATAAAACATATTTTCAACGTCAACCAAGGTGTAGGTTGTAATAAATGCTAATTTTTGCATTTATGTAATGAACAAACTTGTTTAATTTGATTTCAAGTGACTTTTTAGTAATATTCTGTGTTTCCCAAAATTATTTATTCATTTCAATTGTATGCGCAATATATCTTGGTAATTGCAATAATTTCTTGCAAGAAATTACTAATGAATGATTATGCAGTGCATGTGATGGACGGTTAACTGCAATTTTTGTAAACAGAAAGCACCACGACATTTTGTCGTCCGAAATGCCTGGGCTCTTCCCTCTGAAGTAACTTTATGTGCACTCATCTCCCCGGAGAATCTTTTATTCATTTTGTCACAGAAGACATTGCTAGGATTCTATTTTGTGCAACTTTAAAAATTCATAATTTTGCAGTTAATTATCCTCTTCATTTTTATGTGTTAAAGAATTTTTGTGTGTTTTCTATTTTATGGCCAATGTTGTTGTGTTCTTTTTTTAATTTTGTGTTTGCTTGCAACGCGTGTCCAATTACAGGTTGTTTCTGTGGTCACGAGTTTGTGTTTCATTCTTATTTTGAAATCTTCGGATGAGCCACGATCCACTAAAATCCCCTCTGAAACAGACGTCACGTTCGGTTACAATATATTATATATATATATATATAATATATATATATATTACACATACACACACAACAAGTAATCTCCTTGAAATCACAAACTGAGTGAAATACTATTTAGTTCTCACTCTAGGAACATTGTGGAAATGGTTACTTTGATGACAACTGAAGTCAAAATGGTAAAAACTGGCAACTACGCGTTAACACAAAAATACGAGCTAACTAGAAAAAACGGCTGTCAATTCGAATGCAGCATCCTGAAATTAAATCGGAATTAGTGGTTTCCTTTTTGTAACTAAATTGACGTCAGCCTGTGTAAATGAATTGTAAGCACTTTATCAGAATTTTTCTACAGGCTCGTTATATTTACTTGTAAAAATACTTTGTCTTTTAACTAAAGAATAACTGAGCGAAGAGTATCGGAATTTGGCAATTGTCGAGATATTTGCGATCTATAATCAAATGAAGTGGTCCACTTTAAGTTTTATAAATCTCTGTTGATTATGAAAGGGGCTCTTTAGAATTTCATGTAAGAAAAATAATTATACGAATTAACACACACTTTTAGAATAATTGAACATTTTTTTATTTCAAAAATTTAAATATAAGGACATAACCTTAAAATTAGCGTGTTCAGCAAGAATAGCCATGCCATTGCTTGCTGGGTATGTCTATCACATTACTACAAGAATACGCCTTCTTCATAGGATGTAATTGTCGGCATTTCATCGTTAAATTATGTTTCATTGTTTTGATCTCGGGCTGAAAAACCTGAATAGTTACTTGTATAATTGTAGTACGTTATGTATAATTGATATGGACTATTAGAACAATGTGTGATCAAGAACTAAAATGTTAAAGGACTATATTCTTTCTTTGAATCAATATTAAAACCGATGGTATGCGAAACAAAATGTTAAAAGTTGCAAGGAGCAATGCTTCTTCCTTTCAAATCAATTTTCAGTACTGATGAACTGATAGTATCTTTACACGCAACAAAAAACTTGTAGAAGAAAAAAGCGACTTTAACTCCCCCAAGAATCAGCATTCAGAACAAACAAAACAAAACTGTGTGGACATACTGAAAACATAGAAGCTGCAAGCAGCAACTCCTACGACGCCCTACAATCAATATTCAAGACGGATCGAACAAATGTCCGAAATACGAAACAAAGTGTTTAAGTTGCCCACTTCATTCCGTGAGGAGGCGCCACACGTCCTGCAGCGCCGCCGCGCCAGCCCGCACTCTGGGCCGTGAGGAGTAAATTAAAGTTAACGACGACAGCTCCGAAGGACCCGCCCCCGCGCCGTTTCCCACCGAAACCGCTGGAAAAGCCACGAAACGCAGACCGGGAGGGCCCGCAGGCACTTGGGGTTTGCCTTCCCTGGTTTCCCCGATTCAATACCAGGCGAATGCACGAGCAGTTCCTGAACAAACGGGCCAGGACAGCAACAGATCGCTCCCTCCTCAACCTGGTTCTCCCCCCTTGCTTACATATAATGTGATAAAATATGAATTATTTACTTTACTTTGCTAGCTCAGTTTTTTGTTCTATACGAGACACCACGCTTACTTGCAGGCTGGTTGTCACCGGGTTGCCCTCTATACAGAGAAGCCTGAAGTCTGAAATTATCTACATTACAAGGAATTGCATACAATTTGGCACAACAATAATTTCATTTAGGAAATTGATTTGAATTTAGATTAACAATATTAATGTGATTTATTGCATGCATCTGGTTAATACTGTACCGAAAATTGTCTAGGCGTTGTGAAACGAGGCCCCGCAGTTCGTATCACACTTGGACTTCCGCGCCGAAAATCCCTCTTCGCACCGGTCGTCGCCGAAGTCGTCTGCTTCTCTCTTGATGTTTTACTTTACTCCTTGCACTACTGTTCCAAATTCTATTCTCCCTATTACATAGAACACGGCGATGTCCCACTTAATTCATCAGACCACCTTCGCGCAGCCTACCACCACGATGCCACTCAACAAAACCAACTCTATAGTTCACTAATAGTTCAGAGCCCCCTCCTGCACGTAAAATAAACATTCGTTACCTAGTAACCGCTTCGCACCGTCCAGATTAAAGCGCGGTGTTTGTTTTTTTCTTGTAATATTTTGTACATTACAATACACTCACACGCATACACGCCATGAACTACATTACCACACTGGTGGGAAGGGCAGTCGGGAGTTTAGTGCTTGTCTCGACTGGGGGCGGTGCCCCATGTGGGATGTCACTGGAGGGGAAATTCTCCTGCCACACGAGGTCCTCGCCCCTCCCCGCACGCACTACGCAGCGCAAACGAGCGGAGCAGTCGACATGTTGCCCGGAAGCAACATGGATGAATCGCCCTTCGGAGGACGCAAGGGCACAGCAAGTTCTTTTATAGACTGTTTGACTTGTGTATAGAAGGCTTTCAATGATTTCTTATATAGTTTCTCCAAATCTCAAAAAAAATTAAGTGAGAATGAGCTCAAAATTGCGTATATTCGAAGCAAACAAACGATCCTTTCTCAAAAAAACGGCTTAAAGGTTTTCAACGAAAATGTGCATAAAGAAACGCCTGTGTCTAGGGTCTAATATATTGTTTGAAGTGTTATTTCAATTCTGTTAATTAGGGGATCGAAATGTGAAAAAAGATGTTTGGACAAAACACATTTTCTTAATAAAAATATTCTATGAAAGTAAACTAAATTGTTATGTTAATTCAGATGTGTTGTAACTATTACACTGTTCAACACTCATTTTCTTACCAAACAATTTAAAACCATTTAAGCATATGTTTAATGAACAGATTCCAAATATGACATTGGTTTTGATTGATTGGCTTTAGTTTTTGAGATAATGAAAATCGCATCGAAAAAATTATTTTATTTTATTGAGTACAGGCTATTTGTAAATTGCATAAAACTTAAACTAAATGTAACTAGATATGCCTAATTATACAAAATTAAACTCTTGAAATTCTTAATATTAATATAGTCAATATATTTATATTTACAGCCTGCAAAGAATCACAAAACATTGTATGATATCCTTTTATGCGACAAATAGGGCAATCACTTTGATGGCTCCAGTAGTAGTCTGCCATTGTTTATTCCATCTGCCATGACATCTAACTTCCATTACCGTTATTTATTGATGAACCGCTCGCTTTGTTCCCCACACACATATTGCCAAGATTTTCTGAAATTTGTCTAGATGGCTATGGAGATAGTGTACTCAATGCTCATTGTCGCATTTTGAAAGTTTCAAAGCAAGTCTGGCACCAGTTTGGATAATTTTCTGCTTTACGATTACCCAAAAAGTTCTTGACAACTATGACAAAGCCTGTACCAATAACCAGTAAAGTGTTATTTTCGCTTCCAGTGTCAGACATTTCTTTTCTCTTAGTCAGGATGCTAAAAGTTCAGCTGCTTTGTTTGGCAAACTGAGGTCACGTATTAAATCACTGAGCTTATCTTGGGAGAAGTGCTCTTTTGTAACACTTCCATCGTATTCACTGCCACTGCTAACTCTTGAATTGCACCCCAGAATCTGTATATCCTCACTATCAGACACAGGACTTCCAGTGAGTGTGGTGAACATCAGGTCCATGTGGCACAGGTCCTGCTGATTTCAAATCAGGGAACTCCCTGTTCTTTTTCTTGCAACGATTGAAGGTTTTTACGTTTACAGAACAAAAATAACAATCATCATGATTTTAGGGCTCTCGCCCCAGTACACCAAATTTTAAACTCTTCAGTTTTCCACTGACGGAGAACCTCCACACAAGTTTTGCATACCACATCAGGAGCCCACGACTATTTTTATCACCCAGTTTTACACCAAAATATGTTTCATATATTTTTCTCCAAAGTTTTTAATATTTATTTTCTGTTTTTGTAGCGTAAATTCCCCACAAATGTAGTCAAATACATTAATGTAATTCAAACAAGGTCTTCCTGAAGAAATCGTTGATTTAAAACAAAAGAAGTGTATTAATAAAACGAAGCTCAATTAAAGTATCCGGAAACTAATGCTATATTCAATGTTTAAAAAAAAACAAACAGTGTTTGATAAAGATAGGTATTTGCATCAAATGCTGTGATTTTGTGATAGTATCATTCATTACAAGTTCTTAGCACAAAACTAGAGCCAATTCAACGCAAACTAACGACATATCTGGATTTAGCGTATCCGATTTACTGTAAATTCGTTGCAAAATCCCAGACAAGTGAAAAAAAGTTTTTTGTTGAGCAGTGGTATATTCTACAACATTTCTGTAAAGATACTTAATTTTGATACAAATGTTTAGTGCAAACGGCAAAGTGAGTAAATTTTATGCTAGAGTAATATTTTTTATATTGTTGCTGTGGTGTCAAAGTGATTCGGATACATATATTCGATGGTAAAAAGCTCATTTAAGTCTCAAATGCATAAAAATGTTAGTTGTAGTTGCATTACAAGTTGTATCAAATTACTATTACGTCAAAATAACCGTAACACAACACCAAAAATATTTGCGTCAACTGAGTAAGCAGGGAAGGTCGGGTCAGAAAGTCCAAGATAGTGGACCACTAAGGCTATGAGCGAAACATAACCAAAGGCACTCCTGTTGTATGTTGTTTTTGCAGATTGGAAGCCTTCCGAGTCCCTTGTGTATTAATCTATTTCCCTAAACCTTCGTAATTCTTGGTCTGTCAGTAACCGAAGTGCCAAACTGCGTTGTTGCAGGAACTGACTCCTTGCTTCCAGAGCAGTAGTGCGAACACCGAGATACGGTGTAAGGCGGTTGGTCAACATTGCAGCCGAAGTATCGGTCGTTCGCAGTCGGACGACCCGAGCGAAAATCGGTCGTACTTTTTTATTTCATCCGAAAAGCACCCGAATGTGCATCCGAAATCCGTCCGAATACTCCCATTAATTCCACAGCTCGTTTTCAGGAACATTTGCAGAACGTTTGAGAGAAGCACCTACGTAAAAAACAAGTATTGGCAGCGAAGAGATAATAAACTTCTCGAGCTTTATACTCGGCGTAAAAGCTTTCTACTCCTTAAATTTACTTAAAATCCGGCAAAAAACGTACAATTGTTCGGCCAACAAGGAAGCGGCCAGGCGTCCAGATTTCAGTGAAAGAGATAAGACAAGAATAGCACGATATTCCAACGAAAGATATCTTCGAAAAGGTTGACCAAGGAAGCAAACTATCTATTGACTGTTCTCAGCACAAACAACGTGGACCACTGGAAGCTCCAATGCCACAGTTACGTGCACCTTTGCAGATATACAAAGTCTTAAAAATTCCCCTTTAAAAATTACAACTACACAATAGAAAAACTAGATTTCAAAATAATTCAATTCTTACAAAAAAATTAACCTTTAACCCCAAAACTCCCCATTCAATTAAAGTAATTAACAACCACAAAAAAAAGAATCAAAGTAGGTCGACAAGCACTCCCGGAGTGAACACTCACAAAGAAAAAATTCACAAGGACTACTTATCCTCAAATTGTCGAGAGTAATCAATGACTAATGGTAACTTAAACCCTTTCCGAATAACGTCATTGTGAACACAAAAGCTTATAATACAGAAAATACAACCGTAAATCCCTTCCAAAGTGGCTTGCATGTGTGCAAATCGGGGCAAGAAGGGTTAAAACTCGCTGGGGGTTGGCATAACAACCAAAGCATCTAAAAGACTATTCACCCATTTTTTTTTCATCTGATGAATGAATTTTTTCATTGATAAAATAAAATTAATAAATATACATTGCAGTTTTCAAAAACATTGAAAATATTATGACAGTGAAAAATATAATAAGCAACACTGGAAGAAGAATTTCTGAAATTGGCCGCCACGTGGTTCCCTCAGCTGTTTTCGGCGACTGGAACCGAGAAATCCAAAACGAAAACAGCTATTTCGTCCGACAGCCGATGTTTTCGGACGCCGTCGGAAGAGGTCGTTCGGGTTGCACTAGACCATTCCGTTTACTAGCATCGTGTTTGAAACGAATCGGGCAAACGAGACGAAAACGTCGACGTCGGACGGACCGAAATTTCGGCCAAAATCGGCTGCACTGTGGAACGCGACGGAGACCGCAGACAAACGACCCACGCGACGTTCGGTAAGCGAGAATGGCTCTCCACAGGGAATGTTTCAAAGGAGCGGTAGGTTAAGGCGAAATGCTGTGCTATGATTTCAGATAACGATAGATAGCAGCTGATAAGAGGGCACGGAGTTGTACACAAGGCACGGGCATTGTGTGTTGTGGCTCTGTGTGCAATCCAAGCACAGCAACTCTCACTCTTGAACCTAACATTGATTCCTTCCCCCATCCCCGTTAAGTTGTGGCATCGGGTGTGACACCGGGCGCGCGAAATAAAGGTTTGCGGGTTGCAGACCGGCGAAATTAGAAGTCTAAGCGCGATGTAATCGCACTTGCAGGTACTCTTGCCCAAATATACGTACCGATATAGGCTCTAGAGCGTCATCCCGGCCCAAGCACGTGGACACGAAGCCTGCAAAAGGCATGCATGTTTAATGTGTTTGCAAAAGGGAGCATAAGGCACGGGCTGGAGAGACAGATAGGAAGCATGAGGCTGCACCAGGGGAACAAGTCTCAGCCGGGGGAGGAAGACTGGCACGAAGAAACTTTGAATTGAAGCCTTATTTTACGTGGCGAGACTCAGGCCATGAGGCCTGCTCTTCCGTCTGACCACGCAAATTTCGCTACGCTCCTTTTACCAACTACCGGAAAGAAGGTATTACTGAGGCGACGAAACAGGCGATTTGAATTTAGCTCAGAGGCGTCATTTAGACTTGAGGATCTTTTACATGCAAGTAAATCTACTAACATGGGACAGCCGGCTTTACTTCCCCTCCAAAGGAAGGCGTACGAAGGATTTTTTTCGCCCCTAAAAATCCACGGCTTCGATCAGGTTTGGACCCGCCAACATGGGCATAGCCGTTACACTAACCGCTACACCATCGCCTCCGCCAAACTTTGTTGTAAAAAGGGAACGAGTCCAACTGAATTTCTGTTTTCGTCAGATTGATCTTTCCGTCGCGTCAACTACTCTGGCCACCAGTGCCGTTCGTGCAGGGAATTTACCCGAGAGATGGGGGTGTTCATCCGCCGCTAAATGGTTAGTTAGTTCATGCCTTATTTTACGTGGCGAGACTCGGGCCAGCACCCACGCTCTTCCGTCTGACCACGCAAAGTTCGCTGCGCTCCTTTCACCACCACCATTATCTTCCTTTACGGATTAGGCATATTGCCTGTTCCAGCCTCTTTCCATCTCATTCTTGGCCTTCCAAAGTTTCTTTTTCCTCTCAGCTTATGATTCAGGGCTTGCACCGGAAGTCTGTCTTGCGGCATATTTCCAATATGTGTCACCCATTGCTGTCTGTACTTCTTAATTTTTGTCATGTACTGTTTCTTTCCGCCCTAGTTCCTCTCTTATTTTTTCACTTTTTATTTGGTCTCTAAATGTACAAGCCCTTTACTCCTATCAGAAATCTCATTTCTGCCGATTCAATCCTCCTACAGTCTTCTTGTTTTTGAACCCAATTTTCACATCCACACAGTAAACTGGGAGGGCCATCGTATCATAAACTTTTAACAGGGTTTCTTTTCGTGTTTTCTTTTAAATGTTCTATTTATAGATCCACAATCCACATACTGCTTGAAACTTATGGATCATGCTGGTGATATCCCTATCTCTTCCATATGTAATTCGCACCCTAGGTAGTGCATTCCTTTCACCATCCAGCGGAGAAAGAAGGTACTTACTCGGGCGACGAAACAAACGATTTGAATTTTGCTCAGAGGCTTCAGCATCTTTCACACGCTGTAAAACTACTACATGGGACAGCCGGCTTTACTTCCCCACGGAAAGGGCACGAAGTATTTTTTCGCCCTAAAAGTCCTCGGATTCAATCGGGTTTGAACCGCAATTTTTGATGAGATCCGACCGGTGAGATTTCGACAACGGTGAGATCCGACCACGCCATTCACGTCTGCTAGCGGGGTTTCCCCATTGAGGTATCTACTGAATGAGGCGCCATCCCACCGGGACAAGCTCACAACTCCCGACGGGCCTTCCGACATGCACGGTAGTCTAGTGCATGTAAGTGTAAGTGGCTGTCAGGGTACTGCTCCGGCCCACCTCATGGAATTGTTCGATTTGACTGATTGATTAGTGTCTCCGCATGCATCCACTTCTGTCATCAATCCTCTAAGTATAGTGCATGCTTTATCACAGGACGTGTCGATGATCTTCACCCCGCTGCCTGGCGAGATCCAGCGCCGACCTATTAAAGGATGAGAGAATTCCCTCAACCAGGTATCTCCCACAAGCGGAGCACAGCCGAAGACGGAACAAGCTCTCAGGTCTCGTCTGGTACCTCGACGTGTCTGGTAGTGTAATGCATATAAGTGTGTGAGTAAGTAAAGGGTGAGGGACCGTCCATAAATTACGTAATGTAAACATTTCGAGTATTTTCAGTACCTCCTCTCCCCCTTGTAGCGGACCACCCTGTGACCGCGAGGTCTTAGGTTCTAGTCCCGGCGGCGCGGCGGCAGGATTTTTCGCCACTAGCTTGTCAGCTAGATCGAATTCAGTCGCTGTCTGGAGGAGAATTGTAGCGGCCGGCTGCTCTGATAGGTAGTTTTCCGTGGTTTCTCCGATCAACACCAGTACCCTAACAAACGGCCACGGACCGCGCGCGATCTTTCCTTCCTCTTCCTTATCCTATCCTCTCCTCTTACACATACACTTACACTAACATGCACTACACTTCCACACATGCCGGGAGACCAGTCGAGAGCTTACAGCTTGTCCCGGCCGGGCCGGTGCCCCGCTGGTGGGAGATACCTGGTTGAGGGGAAAGTCCCACTAGTCGACGGTAGGTCGGCGCCAGATCTCGCCATTCAGCGGGGAAAAGATCATCGCCACCTCCCGACGAAAAAACACGCACCAAACTGACGGAACTAAGTAGTTGACGCGCCCGGAAACACGAATGAATGAATCAATCAAACCGATCAGAATGCCTTGCCAGCCCCTGCCTTCGACCGAGCCGTCTCCATACAGTCCACACAGCGCGCGCGCGTGGTCTGAGGGGGCGCGGTCGGTTCACACGGCGCCGCCGCGCATACCCGCGCGGAGGGCGGCGCCCGCCAGCCAGCCCGAATAGTCGGCTCGTGACGTCACGACGCGGCGCGGCGCCCGTGACGCGCATGAGCGGGCGGCGCTCGCGGCGTTTCGGGGCGCGGAGCGCGGGATCCGCCGGCGGAGGTCTCGCCACGAGCGGAGAATAGGCAAGCGATGCCCGCCTCAGCACGGTCGCAGGGGAAACGCCCTTATCGAGGAGACCGCTGCTGCAGGTGGGAAGGTTTCTTGGTTATTGTGAATACGCTAGCTCAGCGCCAGTTAACTAGAGTTCGAGCGCCAATTTTATCCACAATCTCTAATTAGAATACGATAGCTCAGCGCCTGTTAACGAGAGTTTGAGCCCTAATTTAATCCACAATCTCTTATTAGAATACGCTAGCTCAGCGCCTGTTAACTAGAGTTCGAGCGCTAATTTTATCCACAATCTCTTATTAGAATACGCTAGCTCAGCGCCTGTTAACTAAAGTCCGAGCGTTAATTTTATCCACAATCTCTTATTAGAATACGCTAGTTCAGCGCCTGTTAACTAGAGTTCGAGCCCTAATTTTATCCGCAATATCTTACTAGAATGTGGCATCGTGTCTGCAGTGCTTTTGCCTATCACGCACTTGTACTTTACCAGAAGGAATTCACCCCCAGGGTGGGACCTAGGCGCTAGCGTCTTATCCGCACCCCCCTCGGGCGTACAAGTACACGCTCAGACTAACATCCGGAACGCAGTTAGAATTCGCGGCAACCTCCCCACACAATGCCTGGGTCTAGGGCCGCCATGCCAGCTCAAAGCTCCTATCTGTCAAGGCTAGCGCCGGAGTCGAATCAATGCGCCGGGACAAGTCGGTGCCCCGAGTATCGGGCCACTGCCACGACGAAGCCAAGAGCCCAACTGGGGCCACCTGAACTGACGATCGAGCGGCTCGGTGTCCCCATCCCGTCTCCCCTTTGCCTACACCTTTATGTTATTGACGGGAGTATCGCCAGAACCTGGGCAACCTGACGGTAAATATCAGGACTTTTTCTTATGGATTCCAGAGCATTCCCAAGAATCTCCTTCGCTCTGTACTGCCCAAAGGTCGACACGCCAGAGTCCCAACTGGTGGGTTACCGGGCAAGGTCCAATGACGTGAGTGCCGCCATAAAACTGAGGGTCCGAGTGATCGTCTCCAACTCTCCACCAGAGATTGTGTCCACCTGCGCAGACACGATCCCCGTGCGGGGAAATGGGCAACAGATCAACTTGATATTCGCTCTAATATATACTTCGCTGTCCGGTAGACACCGCGACCTAGGAACAGGTGCCACCGTTTCACAGGTGCCGGAATTTCGCCCTGAAGAAGGTCGCGCAATGGCAGCCGAAACATTGGCACTTGTGCCTAGGACAGACAAATAGCACCGCAATCAAAAGGGAAAAATTCTATTTAATTTTTACCAAAGATGCACTAACTATTTGTACAACAAGTAGTCGACAACCGTTAGCGACGGGAGGATAAGCTAATTTTTAAAAAAATTGTGGAATATTACCCTGAGTGGTAAGTAGGATGACAATCTCTTTGCAGGAGGGATATAACTCATTTTACTCAGTAAGAAAAGTAAAAACCATTAATAAATATTATCAAGGACTCACATTGTCGAGAACAATCATGTAAAGACGTGTCTTGAATATTTGAGTCCATGAAGTTCTAAATGCACGAGGATTCTTTAGTGAATACGCCCAACACGTGCCTGTGGTGCTGAGAGATTTTGTGTGGGAAAATGTATTTGACTCGTAGCTCTATCGGCAAGTAATGTATATGAAAATAATTCAAATTTCTTTATTTTGCCTCATATAAGCACTGTACCCTCGCTAAACTCATCTTATGGAACCACGCAGAATGTTAAAAATAGCGCAGTACGGATTTTATCTTAAACGATTCAGAAACTCTCAGAAAAAAGGATTTTCGATTGAGAAGAAAGACAAGATTGTACTTATTTCTTACCTGTTGGTTAAACACAAATATTCGACCTCTTAAATCGTAATTAAATTGACCAAACATGGTAATTAGATGTGACAAGATCAGAACTGAATCAAGGATTCTATGACATTTCGAAATACATTCTTAAAAGCTTGAGCGGCGGTATGTGGCTGAGCTTTGCCTTGCAAAATTATAATATAATAATAATAATAATAATAATAATAATAATAATAATATTTTTAATTACATTCACATAAGTTAACAAATACATTAGATGCTTTTGAATGAGCGGATGCTTGTGCTCAGATGCAAAATAAGTGCATAATGTGTTTAAACAATCCTACTCGGGCTTCATAAGCAAAACCTGACTAACATGCATATCGACAGCCAATTCGTCAACTGCCACTAATATAACAAAAAGCTACGCTGGGGGTCTGTCGTTGTCCCCGCCTCCATTTGTATGCAATTGTTAGTTAAGTCCTTGCGAGGCAGGAATGTCTAAATTTATGTAATCCAAAATATCCTGATATTTCTAACATCTATATTTTTCGTTTGTTCCCTTTTGGTGACTAATTATCTAAACTGTCTCAAAAGAGAATATTGGTTTCACATACAATTGAACGTGGAACGACTATTAAGAAAGTCACAAAGCTTCGTTATCTCGGGAAAAACAAACTCCTGCAAACGTTTATACATCAGCGTTGGGAGATATTTCATGTGATATTTTTTTTCGAAATTTACCTCAAGAAAACACAACGAAGTAGCTCTTCCACAGAATTTATTGCCCCATTCCAAGAATAAATTAGTTACGGAAATTTCACTCTCAGAGGTCGAAAAGAGCCCCTGAACCAGAAAAGAAGTGGCTTAACAACTGATCATTGTAATCGGTCTTTTTGTTAGTTGGGTAAATTACTTCAGTGACATAGTTTTTCTGCGTTTGTCTTTAGGAATTAAGATTAAATAACGTAATAAAAATGTGAAAAAATCAGAGGCGCTTATCCCGAAGCAAGTTATGAAGGAAAA
>JAHLJT010009419.1:223146997-223195161 GCA_031308135.1 Acheta domesticus
ATAACGTCACGTCGACATCACCAACCGTCACCGTCACCGCCGCCGTCGCCGCCGCCGTCGACGTTGCCGGCGCCGCTGCCACCACCACTACCGTCGCCGCCCGTATCTTCCCCCGCCTCCGTCCGTCCGCCCCTCCCCCCGGCAGGCCGGCTAACCACCCTCTGGCATGCGCCCGTTGTCATTCTCGGGGCGGTGTCAGAGCTGGCCTGATTAGCGGGGGAGAGTGCTGGTGGAGTTGGGCCAGGACGGAACGGGCAGTGCGGTGGGCAGCTGATCGCTCCACACGGGAATGCTCAAAAACTTTGGCGTGAAGCATTCCCATCGGCGAAAGGCATTTTTTCTATGTGCATTGAGACCCTCTACTAGACAGCTGTGTAAATAGGAGGAGCTGTGGTACTATGAGAGTAGTCTGGTTTGAAAAATCTAGGCATGTGTGCCTCGTAACCTTCAATACATTCTGCAATATTTACATTAATTTAATTTTTTCTTACTGTATCAGTCAGGTAGCCTCGCCTAGTCAGTGTGTACCTTTCATTTTGTGTTTTCATAGCAATGCAAGAGTTTTGTGAAATTGTTAAAGTTTTTTGTATTCTTTGACAATGATGGAATTGATTTTTGTTGTTCTTATTCATGTGACTGTCAAAATTACTTTTGAATAAAGTAATAAAATTACTTTTGAAATTTAAATAATATTGTAAAGAATCTAGCTGTGGTTTGTTATCAAGCTAGCTGTGAAGGTTCTTACAAATGTGGTGGGTAGTAATTGCATATGACACTTTAACAGAAGAAATAATTATTAATATGGGGGGGGTCAGCTCTTCAATTGATCATTTTCCAGACAGCGCTTTGGACAAGATTTCACCGCTACCTCGCGAGAGCACATCGTAAATATACGTACTGTGATATTTAAGCAAATTTTCTGCATGTTTTGGCTGGTATTTTGGGCGTATTAAAGAAGTACTAGTGAAAATAATATGTTATTACACTTCTGGCTGCGACACGTGCCAGCATTTGAATATGGTCGAGGCGCGAATGGCGCAGCCAATCACTAACTACAGGGCGAAGGGATACATTCAAAGTTTGTTTACATGCGGAGTGAAGTTACAGCGAACGGACCTTAGTGTTCATTCACTGTTATGTAGTTGAATGTATCAATTGTTCCAAATTGTAGCTTATTTAAATATGTTTTCGCGAAAGGGAAATTTTCATTTTAGGAATTGTTTCTTGAGTCTTGTGTGTTCATTTTTTTGATTCTTTCCCTCTCCTTGCCCCTAGTTGGGGAAATCTGCCAAAAAATCATTGCAAAGGAAACATTTCAAGAAACTTCAGAAAGGAAATCAGTCATGAAACTTCTCACATTGCTACGCAGTGATTAACAGACAGGGTATGGGCAAAATACTTTACATATAGTATTCAAATACTTCTCTGAAATAATTTAATAATACGTATTCAAATACATACACAAAACACATTGGGACATGAAGTGCTAAATACATACGTATTTACAAAATACTTCAAATACTAAAAATACTGTAAATATGTAATAATTTTGTATTATATATTTTTATTGCAACAATATATCTTAATTGTCAGTTAGAGTAAATTAGTAATTGACCGTCACACAAATTTCTGAATAATAACTATTGTAATGTATTGTAACCATATGTATAAACATTTTCAAATATAAAATGATATCAAAAATATGTCTAAAACGAAGAAATGGAATTTACATTTAAAACGACTAATTTTTCAAACAAATCATCAGACAATAAATCCCTAGTTGACGAATGTATAAAACCTGCAAATGAAAACAGCCATTCATCTGGCATGGATGAACATAAACTAGCATTATAACTAAAAAACGCGTTTTTCTAATGCCGGATAATTATTTTCCAGCATTTTTAATGATTTAGATTTACCATTTAAAAATGAATATAATCCAAATTCAACAGAAGAAATGATCTTTTATTTTGTTTCAAAGAGGTGCATTTACTAGCGGAATCATACAAAAAATCACTAACCTCATTCTAAACTACCTTCTTCTTCGTCTGTACTTTAGTTTTCCTTTTTTTTAAAATGCACATACTTTATGTACATTAACTTCAAAATACATGGCCATAAACCTCAAAAATACAGTTTCTCAAATAAAAAATGTATTTAAAATGCAAGTATTTAAAACCACCCAACCTTGTCAATAGTAACATAAAAATAAAGTTAAGCGTATAAATTTAGCGAACGTAATGGCAATGCAATTACACAGCACTACTCCATGCTCTATGTTTAGCAAAAATTAATGCAATTCATTATTCAAGAATGGTTGCCTTATCAATATAATCTTAAAATATATGTGTGTTCATTTATTTATTGTTCTCTTCAAGTTTCGTTCGTCAATCATGCTTATGCTATTGTTCTTTGCATGTAGTACAAGAACGAGAGAAAATTTTTCTGCATCCGTGAATGAAAAAGAGACAATATACGTAACCTTTCGTTCGTATTCGTCGGCTGTGTCGGATCGGTTGCAGCACATACAAATTGACAAAGAGCTGCTCCTCTACACGCACGTATGCGAAGTATGTTTATGAAATATGACACAATGATCAGAGGGCAACGCCGCTTCCTCTGGAGGCCGGTGCTTTGTATTTGGTTTATAAACATTACAAAAAACTCATTCAACACTTGAACGCTAATTTATTATGCTTCACCGGGGGAATTAAAGTCATTAAGTCAATCGGAAGGGGGTCGTGACGTAACTTTCGATGCGTCATAATAAGCTTGCCTTTCAATTCTATATGAATATCTTGATGCTTTTTTACCACCTTACTGAATACATTCGTGAGATATCCTTTTATTTGGATGATAATCTCATCAGACATACATCTTGTAAAACACTGATGGACAGTTGAGAATATATATTCAAATTTACAGTGAACTAGTGATGAATACAATACAATTATTTTAAAGCGTGAATTGAGATAGGATTTTAAGATTCGGTTACATGGACAAATGACATTTCGGTCCCTTAGATGACATTTTTGGATTGTATCCAATATGTTTTGTTTCAAGAATATAACATACATATTAAATGTCCACAATTCAATTAAAATACTTTTCGTAAATCATAAACTTGTAGTTTTTCTTACCTTTATGAAGTATTTTGAAATTGAAAATGTGTCTTGAAAACTTCTTTGCAGAGCGTAGGATTAATTTTGAAATTGTGCAATATGGATCGAAATAACAACTCTGAAATAAATGGGGCGGTGAAATACCTACCACATTTGCTAGGTGTTTTGAGCCGAACCTTGCGTGTTCACTCGAAAGTTCGGATCTCGCCCCCAGAGATTTTCATTCTTTCTCATATCTCAAGAAATCCCTGTCCATGAAGCACCACGCGTATCACAGTGACTTAGGTCAGTGGTGTCAAGGGCTTCTACTGGTGGTAGTGGCACGCGTCGTGGCACCGTAGCACGAAAGACAACTATGAGAAATCCTGCCGTCGATTATGCAAACGTCAAATATCTGAACTCATATTTTCTGTGAATAATTATTTTTTTAATTAGGTATCATATACTATTACATATTCATTTTCTTTTGTAATACTGAATATCGAGAATGATCCGTAATGACTGACAGTAATTAAATATTAACGAGATACTGTACAGTAGTCAGTCATCTGACTTCAGTGAACTTTGACAAATCCTACAATATCGAAGATCGATGATCTTCATTTCAGCCACGCAAAATCAATTATTTCTTCAGGTAAATGAAGTCCTATTTGCTGTAAAATGTCAGTGTTTATTATCTACAGGATTTTGTATCTGGAATGCAGTGTTTTAATGGTACGTTCTCTTAAAGAAACTTCATACATACAGCATTTTATGTACACTTGCCTTTTTTTTACTTTCCCGTATACGTACGTATATACGGAGTAAAATACGTAATATAGGGAATGTTATATAATGCTGCGCGAAAAAACGGCGAATTTTCGACAGAAAAAAAATTCGTTGCCGGGCCCTGATAACACAAAAGTGGATAAAACCAGTTGCTAAATTAAGAAAAAAATCCTCTAACACGTGGTGTAGCCAGATCCCCCAGTTTGTGGGTCCTTGATACCGAAAACCAAATTAAAAGCAAAACGTCCGTCCGTCAGTCTGTCTGTTCGTCTGTCTGTCCGTCCGGTGTATGTGAACAATATTAGCGCCTAAACCATACGTATGATTTTTTCCAAATTGAAGAAACTCCGGCCCATCTGGACTGAGTCAAAGGTCTGAGATTTTGAAAAAACCTTCATTAAATTTTGGGGAACATTACATGAAGCCCCCCGAACATTTCCAAAATATCTCAAAAATCGGCTCCAATTTTTTCTTTAAATTTATTGTAAGAGATAGAGTAAAATACACTTATTAAGATGGCATACGTCCGATTTTCACGGTTAACACAATTTTCGAAAATTGCAAAACTTTGAATTTTATTCGGCGTCTTCCTCCAATTGCAGATAGAGATTTTTCTTTCAAGTAAAATTTTGTTCTTGATAGTGAGTTCTTTCTTTGAGGTCATGAACATTTTTTGAAACCTTTAGTACTTTTCGCGCAATATTGCGTGCTGTTTGTGGAATTTCAAAAGAATACAAAAACAAGATTTTGTCAAAAACAGCTCCAAATATTTTGTAATGGATTGGGCGCCCTCTCTCTCTCTCTCGCTATTCTACTCTCTTCACTACTCTTTAATCTTTCATTCAATTATCTTTCTATCTTCTTATCTTTGCCCCCTGCGTTTGGGCAAGCCAATGTTAAGCCATTCCTTTTAGTGGAAATCACTCTGCTCAATAGCACCTGTAACGTGCCTTCTACACTTCACGATACCTGTTATACATCTTCGTTGGGTGCCTGGTTAATAAACACGCTCCTCTATCGTTCTACTGCTTTAATTTGCCCGTATGGTAGCTTTTCATAATATTTGAAAATTTTGCGGGCGTGAACTTGTGATAGCCCATGTACAGGGACTGAATCGTGGTATTTGTTGTAACGCGCGCGTAGTTCAGTCTGTAAATCATAACACAGCATTGCAAGGTTTACTGACAAACACCACTGGGTCAGTCTCCATTTATTTACTCAGCCTCTCTTTTGATTATTATGGATAACTCTCTCTTTTCAATAAACAATTATCACATAACATAAATACCCTTCACTTGACACAATAAACGAATGAAATTGACACAAAAAAAGAAAAACATTCACACTGAATAATTAACAATCCCATTCATACCAAACTGCGCATTTTTTAATACGACCGATTCTTAACCTATTTAACATTAACATTGCTTGGCCTTCAACATTATGCGTCATCATAGCAAATAAAAGAGAAATAGTCATTGTACTTTCCTGTAGTCTGGTCCGGCGTAGCAGTTTGTGACAAAATCACAGTCGCCACCATATGCCAACTCGTTACCGCATTCGCATCCCTGATATCAAACAGCAAACACCACACAAAATGTGCGACCGCAAAATGTTCGCCTTCGCGATACAAAAAATTCACCATTCAATGTCTCTAATAGATGTTGTCTACACCTTGACAACGATACGCAGAGCCGCTCTGTGTCCTCCCTGACTGAACGAAAGTTCACAATTAAATAGTATCTCGTGCCACCAAATAAAAATGTTTTCAAAGTTAAAACTTCGTAACAATACAAATTTTCTAATCCCCGCGCAACGTGGATTCTGAGTCCTCTCTCTGCACGAAAATTCATAATTAACAAATAACTCGCACCACCGAATAAAAATGTTTTAAAGTTGCCTGTCCGTTAAAATTTCTAGCGCCGCACAACGTGGATTCTATATCCTCTCTCACTGAACCAAGAACATTGTTGTCATCCAGTTCATATAGTTTCTGGGTGAACAAAAGCGGATCTCTGGCTTGTTGCCCCGAATAACACAACGAAAAATATTTTTATTTTCACATTTATCAGCGTTTCTGTGACTCGTTGCTGTTTCTAAACTGTGTCCAATATTCTTACGATAATTACTGTATCGTTTAATTCGTCAGTCAACGCCTTATTTAATTAATTATTCTGAAATTACGGCTTACCGTCTTCTTATGACGTCACGAAAACATAGCTTTTTTGTTTCTATTGTTTCTGAATAATAACTTAACGAATAATTTCGATCTCGCCTCCTGGGCATTCTCAAAATCGTGACTACTTTCAAACATTTTGATAATTTTCGCTCTTTTATCTTGCTAAATCCTAGCCCGATCCCTTGAGGCGTTCTCTTAATATTTACGAAAAACACTATTCGTATTTACTTTCTTCTCGGCAAGAATGGTGCCTGCACGTCAATTTTATTAAGCCCAAACGTACGATAACTTTCTTGAAATTAAGCGAACCCCTGGTCCGATTTGGTGATTTTTGTTTCAATCTATTCCAAAATTTATATTCTAGGTAATGTTCGTATCGCATTTTCCTTTCTTCCACGCATTCAGTGAATTTAGAAAAAAATGTTCGTGCGCGTGGCTACCGTCATTTGTCTCTTTGGGTATAGTTTGTGGCACTTAACTTGTATCTTTTACGTAAGGGAACTTGAATAAATAATCTTAATGATCGTAAATCATTACAGTTTTCTTTACACTTTTGGTAGGTATAGTACCTAATGTACTTACTTTATGAGATGACATAAACTCCATATTGCTCTGTTCCTTTGTTTTTTCAGAAATTGGAAAAAATGTATTTTTTTAACTTGTTTCTTACGTCGGTAGTATTTACATTAACGGCGATTTGTTCACATTAATATATTAATGAGTACATGTGCTTTAAATAATGTGAAGTAAAGTTTCTCGAAAATGTTCTGTGAAAACTAGCTCAAATTTCCGCATTTTCAGAAATGCTCAAACGCCATTTTCTCAAAAATGGATCGAAATATTTTCTTCAAACTTTTGTAACGGATAGCGCTAATTGCACTCTTTAATATGACGTAAAGTTCAATTTGGGTTATTTTTTGTTTTGAAAAAATTATACAAATGTAATTGTTTCGAATGATCTTTCACGCCGTTAATATGCACATTTCCAGCAATTTGTAAACAATATTGTATATATGAATGTATGTGCTTAAAATAACTTCAAATGAAGATTTTCGGAAACTCAAAAAGTATCTGTTGAAAAGAGTTTCAAATTTCGCATTTTTAGTAGCGCTTAACCGCCATTTTCTTTAAAATGGTTATAAATTTTTCACAGAAAATTGCCATTAAGGTCGAGATTTTTGTGTTCTTTAATATTATAAAATTAATATTTCCGTTGTACTATTGGGAAACCGAAAAATTAACAAAATGTCAAAAAAATGTACTTTGGGTGGCTATAGATGGCAGCTGGCAAGAGTAAGTGGCAATTCCAAATAGCTAGCCCAGGCCCAAGGAAATGGAAAACTAAAACGGGAAAGTCTGTAGCACCACTTTTTTATGTTTGGTTATCCGAATTTTCGAATATCCGAACTATACCTGGCTCCAATTCGTTGAGATAATCGATGTCGTACTGTACATACATGCTCATTGACAAACGTGAACATTTTCGATCCCTCTACATCGAAATGTGTAACAGTGAGTCGTTTTTAAACAAAGACCGAGTAGATGGGTTACGCAATATCATAACGACTTTTTAAAGCAGCCATTCCGTTTCCTTGTCTGTCTCTACCACTGAGAGCGCGTGGCAGGGTTCTGTGTGGCAGGGCTCTTTCGTGGGTGTGAATATTTGTACTAGTATTTTAGGCCTCATGTAAAAAAAAGACTTTTGTTCTGCAAGCTGTGGAGCAGCTTCGCTTCAATTAATCATTTCCAATTCTACATGTTTTTGTGGTACTGAATTCGAATATTATGTTTACCATCTCGAGAAACATCGGTTTTAAGAAGGCAATTTTTTTTAAAAATTCACACTTCGTATTCTTTCTTATTTTTCGCTTAAATCCACAAAACTAAACGTTTTACCGAAAATAGTAGTGTATACAGGATCAAAGAAGTCAAAAATTTTCTACCAGATGCGTAGTTGAACTTCAACTTTTGACCAACAGCTCAGATGCCACAACGTGCTGATTACGGGGACTTTTTGGCCCTTTGGCCAAAACGGGCGAGAAGACCTCTCCTGTTCACGTCTGGGCGGTGGTCTAGGTTCCTGGACCGAATACTATTGTGGGGTCTTGGCAACACTTTCAAGCGGGCGGCATGCGTAAGTCGGAAGCTGTGGTGAAAGGGCGCATCTGAGCTAAAAATAAAGAGACGCCAGAATGTGGGTGCTCCAGCAAACACCCCACGCAAACAAACTATTGAGAAAGGTTAGTGGCGAGACTGGGACGATTGTGCAGGACCCCTGCAATTGGCTAGCCATCGAGCCTGGGGACGCCGACAGCATGGCGCCGGGGAGACATGGATACATATAAGGCAGGCGATTTCTGAGCTCGCGGAGATTCGCGATAGATTCGTCGTATTTCGTTATCAGCCGAAGGGCTGGGTGGGATCTCCAGTGCACTCAAGCTCGTGGTTTCCGGGGCGGAGACCGGTTTGGCGCCATGCCGTGTAGGTACGTTACCTACCTAGGTACGTTAGTTACGACCGTTACGTACGTTAGTACGTTAGTTATCGGATTTAACGTCCGATAGCATCGCATCATGCGTTGTTACCTGCTTTAGGACAGTGGCACTGAGCTGTAGGCCTAGGGACAGTCGCGGGATTTTCGTGGCTAAGCTGGTTTCTAACTTTGCCTCTCAAGTCCCGTCTCTACGATGGAATACGTCACGGTGTTTGACGATGTTTTCAGTCGTGCCGCCAGGTACCGCATGATCGCGACCGTATCAAACAGTGCTTGCGAACATGCGACTTCTAGCGGCAAGGGAGAAAGACCCCAAATGCCGTGTGATATTCCATAGTGGCCACAGGGGCTTGAGGGGCAGAGTTAAAACAATCGCACTATATCTGACTGGACAATTCTGACATTTTGTGCGTTGGTGGTGGGGAAGGGGAAGCGGCGTCTGCGCAGGTCGCCACTCCGGAACGCGCATGCGCAGAACACATCTTGTCTGGCGCGAGTTCACTATTTTCTATCCGGATCGCTTGAACTCTTTCAGGTTTTCGTTAACCAATCTTTTCATTAATATTTTAAAATAAATCAATATTTCAATTGAGCTGACTCTTCTTTCTAAAGTAATATTTTTTAAGATTTTAAATACGAAACAGGTAATTTCTTTCAAATATGTTACAGGTATTGAAGATAACATTTTTAAACAATATACTTCGCTCAGTCCAATTCGAGATCTCCCGGGGAGTCTATCTATATTATTCGGGATCCCCCAGAGTACTTTATAACAGGTGTCACAGGCCCCGCTTTATGCCACTTTGATGTCACCCTGTGCCACCCCTATCCCCATAAACATTGCTCGTTTAGTATTAATTAAAATCGTAATGAAGAAGAACGTGCAAGCAGTCTGGTTCAGGCAGGGAAACTTGTTATAAATAAGTCGAACGCACTACAGTACTAAAAACATCCGTCCCATACAGCTGGCTTATAAACCAATTACAGACATGATAAATAAATGCGGTTGTGAGGCATTCTAACGAGAGGGGATGTGTCATAAATTATTAAATGGGTGTTATTGATGAAGGGCGTGTCCTTATTCTGTAATGATTGCCCGAGGACACGAGAAAACCGAGAAGGTCTGTTTGTTTTTTGTGGGATAATGAAGTCAGGAGATTGCTCCGGACTACTTTATATTCATCGATAAATATGGATCGGAATTTTTTAATTAAAAAGGGTATCACTGCTGTATGTTTGCCGACGGCGTCGAAAAATAACGTTACCAAGTACACCTTGATTGTTTTGTGTATTAATTTTTTTGAACAAAAGCGCGAAAGCGAATATTGTTCAATTTTTCAATGAAGACGAAGATGCAGACAGAGATCGATGTTATCGTCGGGTGCATCGCCAGTCGCGTGTGGATGGGGAGTGAAGCATCAGTGGTGGAAAGAGATTTGGACGGGAATAGCCGCTCAAGCACGGCACTCAAGATAATGCGATACATAATTTGATGGATGGTAATTTTTTAGAGGTGTGGTGACAGCGAAGAAAAGGAAAGGAAGGATATTGTTGTCACATCTGATACGTTGCTTCGATGTAAAAAAATTCTTCATGAACTGTGACACTATAATTAGCAAAAGGTATTCTATCTGTTTACTGTGAACAGACAATATTTCCCCGCAAAGAAAAAGTATATGTATGGAATTCTAGATCGTTTGAACTTTAAAGAAATTTAATTAACATTTGTATTGATTAATAGTGAAAATAATGAAAAAAATTTTTGGATTTTGTTTAAATTTTCACCTTTTGCTATACTGCGATTTTTGTAGGAAGAGCTCTCAAGATAACTCAAATCCCATCTTCGCGATGGAATATGTCACGGCATTTCGCGTCTTTTCTCGGTCTTGCCGGCAGAAGTCGCACGATCGCAAGCACAGCTTCATACGGTCGCGATCGTGCGAAATCTAGCGGAACGACTGTGAATGATACGAAATGCCGTGACATATTCCATCGCGAAGATGGGATTTGAGTTATCTTGAGAGCTCTTCCTACAAAAATCGCAGTATAGGTTGCGTATTATTTGGTACTTCGTAAACCTACTATTTTATAACTATTGTATTGAAACATCCACTAAATATGTGGTGATGAGTGTTTTAGTATTCTGATTTTTCGACACGAAATTAGATATTAAAGTTTCACGAAAATACTGTTATATTGATTGATTTTGAAATTAAAAAAAAAGAAATTAAAAATTATCAAAGTACCATGAGAAGTGTTGATTATGGTAATAAGCGTTTGCGTTTGTAATCGCCAACTGTTTGATTCTTAAAACAAGGTTCTATGCGCACCGTTTCATTCACTTTTCTCAAAATTGAAAATGAAACAATCCTCTTATTTGTCGAACATTTAAAAATATATTAGTTACAGTATGGGGGAGGTTTATAAAAAATACTGCACTTTTTTTGCTTATTAAATTTGACATAAATCGAGCACTCATTTCTAAAGATTTTTATTAGCCTTTCGCCAGAAACTTTTCCCTAGCTGTCCCAGAGATTATTATAGCTCTCATTTCATTGCAACGAGTTGTGAGAATGAGGGGAGTCACGGAAACGATTACTACTTGACGTGGTAAAAAACCGCCAAAAGTGGAAAAGGGTCGTCCATAAATTACGTAACGCTAAAGAGGGCGCAGGGGTTTGAGGCAGCGTTACGCTGCGTTACATAGTGGTAGTAGGCTAATAGTTAACTGTTACGTAATATAGAGATATATTTTTTTACATTTTTCAACATTTGCTGAAATAATTCCTTTCTTGAGTCGTGCACTGAAACATTAAAATATTAACTAAGTAATTTGTTTTAAAAACAGAGTTAAAGTTACTATTTGTAAATTCACAATAAATGGAAAAAAATTCCAGCATTTTTTTTCGAATCTGCAAGATTATGAGGAAAATATTCCAAACTGATATAAGTATATTCTAGAATCCATTTAACTTGCGCTGCAGACTCTCGCTCTTGCATCATCCACGATGGCGCGTGCACAGCTTGTGATCACCCATTTCCCGCACAAGCATTCTTCCTTCACTCACGACTTGCCCCAATGTTGTTGTTAGATGCAGCCAGCATCGCCAACTAATTTCTACTTGAATGATCATTAATTTTAATATTCAACACAAGTAAAATAAGTACAAATTGTTTTTCTGCGCTATCATTTGTTTTCACTTCTTGAATTTAAAAGGGGGGGGTGTCACAAGCGTCACGTTATTAATTAGACTGGTTCAAGAGCGGGTTACAGGTGCGTTACAAGGGGGAGAGGGGCTATTGAAAATACTCCTTTGCGTTACGTAATTTATGGACGGCCCCAATCCACATCTTGACGTTTAAAAACCTAGCGGTGATTCCATCATGGTACGTTGATCTAGCTCCTACCGTTCACAATGAATTTCTCTCTTCATGCGGGTACTGTTTTTAATAAACTGCAGAAATGCTCTAGAATTAAAAAAAGGAAAATAAAGAAACGTTATTTCTAACTTATCCAATAAGACAATTTATCTTCAAAGGTAATCAAGGAATTGAAATTGATTTTATTATAATGCAATATTATGAGGTTTTTGAAATGTTTACTTTTGAACCGCGAGAATTGTCACAATGTGTAAATAAACCGTAGTTTTTAGTTTCCATTTTTGCCAAGATTCACTTGCTTGAATATATAATTTGATATTAGAATACTTAACTCATATAGTTATCCCTGGGTTCAGGCCTAAGGTGTCTCAGGGCGAAATGTCTTTTGTTTCCTTCAAAAACAATTGTAGCATTATGCCAAATTTAAGTGTAAATTGCTTATTAGCGCAATGAATATTTTCATCTTAATTGCATATTCTTCTTTTTTCATTATAACTAGCTAGAGACCACGTACTAATTTCAATTCTTCATTTCTTCTCAAAATCCCGGATAACTATTTCCGGTTTGTTTGCAGCTATTGTGCCGCTATATCCGCTATATTCGCTATATTTTGCCGCTATATTCGCAGAACTTCGTTTTCCGCCCAGAGGCTGTAAGGTAACGATCCAGCTTGCTTACGCATCTGGCACCAACAATTTTTTATGAAAACTTAATTTTGTTAATAACCTTTCGTAATGCAACTTTCGTTTCAAAATGTTGTAATTTTTTTCAGATAGCTCTGATGATGATAGCTAAGCTATCGAAAAAGATCTTTTAGCTCTAAATAAAAACATTGATACCAGACAACATCAATGTCTCATCCTTTTAAAAGCTTTTACCTTGAAGACGCCGCATTATGCTCAGTACATTAGAAACAAGACCTGAAATATTTATTTGCGAAATAGTAGTATAGTATTAGTAGTATATAGAGTAGTAGTAGTATAGATTAAAACAATATTGTAAAAAATAACGGTGGTCGGTACAGCGGTCCCTCCGTCCACCTGTGCGTCCATCCATGGAAAACACTAGCGCCTAAACCGTTCCCTGGGTGCTTCACAAATTTGATATTCCCCGAACGATCTGATATTATGCAAGGCCCTCCGATTTGAGCGATCTTTTAAATGTGTAGGTCCTTCACATGCAGTCTATATTGCATTTTCCATTATCTTTCAAAAAGATCTCGAACTTTTTACCGCATTTTTTGCTTGAATAAAGCGAAGAAACAAGAGGCATTTTTGGTATTATTTGTTTTCCCTGCATCTCATTTAGTAATCATCTTTCGTAGTCATTGCTAGTGGCAAACACTCTATTGGAAGCAGAAAAGCTTGAAAGGCACTGGAGGATTCCACGTCAAGTAACTAATGGTTTGCTAATGGTTTCCTTGGTAATACATATCTGGATTTCTCTGCCTCTCATTGGTGTATCAGTCTGGAGCTCGGAGCTTGCCCGGGCTGAGGCGATGCCCCGCGAGGGGGAGATACCTCTTTGGGGAAATCCCCGCAGGCCGGCGAGCAGGTGGGCACCGAATCTCGCCATCTAGCAGATGAACATCACCGTCACATCCTGAGATAGAAACATGCACTACACTTGCGGCATTAATGACCTTAACTGTCGACGCGCCCGGAATCGGTAATCAATCAATCGAACAGTGATTTTCATATTTCGAGTAGTTGCTAGAGACAAACGCCGTGATTGAAGTACTAAAAGCTTCAACAACCCTATCATTTTCCCACGTCGAATATGCGGTGATGCTCTGGAGGTGCGCTTGGTATTATCTCGCTTTCGCACCTTCTCCCGAGTTTATCCGCATTTCCTTCCCACGCGCAGATCGCAGCAAGAAGCGCGTTCCCGGCCAGAGCGCCGACGAAGCGGACGACGGAGCGGCGTCGCCCTCCCGATCGCCCTTCCGCCGAGGGGAAGTAAAACCGACTGTCCCATGTAGTGGATTAACTGTATGCAAAAGCCTAAATGAAGCCTCTCAGCTACATTCAATCTTCCATTTCAACCCTCTACATTTCAATCTCATTCTTCCGCCGAGGGGAAGTAAAACCGACTGTCCCATGTAGCGGATTAACTGTATGCAAAAGCCTAAATGAAGCCTCTCAGCTACATTCAATCTTCCATTTCAACCCTCTACATTTCAATCTCATTCTTCCGCCGAGGGGAAGTAAAACCGACTGTCCCATGTAGCGGATTAACTGTATGCAAAAGCCTAAATGAAGCCTCTCAGCTACATTCAATCTTCCATTTCAACCCTCTACATATCAATCTCATTCTTCCGCCGAGGGGAAGTAAAACCGACTGTCCCATGTAGCGGATTAACTGTATGTAAAAGCCTAAATGAAGCCTCTCAGCTACATACAATCTTCCATTTCAACCCTCTACATTTCAATCTCATTCTTCCGCCGAGGGGAAGTAAAACCGACTGTCCCATGTAGCGGATTAACTGTATGTAAAAGCCTAAATGAAGCCTCTCAGCTACATCCAAATCGCCTGTTTCGTAGCCCAAGTAATACCTTCTTTCTCCGCTAGATGGCGAAAGGAGCATACCAAAATTTCCGTGCCCACACGAAAGAGCAGACCCCCATGGCCTGAGTGTCGCCGCGTAAAACAAGGCACTGACAAATTAACAGGCGAATCCCAGGTCGAATATGTGGCGATTCGCTAAAGATGTCCTTGGTATTAGCTCGCTGGGTGGGGAGCTAACGAAGCGGACGCCGTCGACGGCGGCAGAGGCGGCCACGCCCCCTCCGGGCGGTGAGCGCCCCGTCGCCCGCCCGATCGGCGTCGCCCTTCCGCGCGCGTTCTCGCGGGCGCGCGCATTCATTACGCGTTCTCGCGTCGTAAATCCGGAGAGCGAGCGCGCCCGCGGGACAAATTTATGACAGTGTTTGTACATTAAGTTGGTGTACGTTCGTGGTTTTGATGCATACGAACCAGGTAATAAATCCGGCGAGCGGGCCGTGGGGCCTGGAAGTGGCGCGCACGTATGTGTGTGTGTTTTTGTATGTATGTGTGTGAGAGAGACAGAGAGTGGGAGGGAGGGAGAGAGTTCTGTGTGTTGTATGTGTGTGTGAGAGAGAGAGGGAGGGAGGGAGAGAATGGTGTGTGTTGTATGTGTGTGAGTGTGTGTGTATGTGAGAGAAAGAGAGGGGGAGGGAGAGACAGATTGAGGAGGGGAAACAATTGTTCCGCCGTGTGCGTCGTCGCCCGCTGCCTCCTGCCTCACGAGGAACACGCCCACTGCCCCTGCAGGGGGCGCAAACCTCACCTGTGGCCCCCAGGCGGATAAGGTCGGATCGGATCGGTTTAAGCCGAGTCGAGTCGATTCGGATCGGGTCAGGTCGGATCTGTCGGGTCGGGTCGGTTTGGATTACATGGATCGGCTCAGACAGAATCGAGTCAGATTGGGTCAAATTGAATCAGATCCGGCAGGATCGAGTGGGCTACGGTCTGGTAGGATAGGGATGCTTTGTATTGGTTCACGGTGGCTTTTATCGAGTCATATTGACTTGAATGCAATATGTTTACTCGAGTAGAATATATCCAATATGTTCAATTGAACACCTGTGTCACTGTCTTGACTTTCATTACCATAAACATCTGCCAACCTTACCGGGAATGAAACGTCTGATTTGAATGCTGCCCATTGAACTTCGTTACCCTCGAAGCCATCTGAGTTCTGGTAAACATGCGTATTTCGTGATGTTAATTACAAGCATGCGTTATAAAATTAAAAGATTCAATTATGTTCGTATCATTATGAATTATTTCAAGGCAGCATCTCCATTCTTCTTTGGATGATTTAAGAAATTCACCCTATGACTGCCCGTAGATATATGCAATTTGCAAAGTGCTTTTAAAGGGTTTGTGTCACAATCATTGATATTTCTTACCCTGTTACGTTCTTAACCCTGATACAGATCTCCGAATCGTTCGAAATCCATCCTTTAAATGTTGGAATACAAATTGGTCTTCCAATTAATATTTCATTTTTGCTTCACTCCAATTATTGTGGAAAAATTGCTCCCACGACTTTTTCGGTAACTCTCGTATACAAGTTTACCATTTTATTCTTTTACAACGTGCATGATTACTTATTAATTCTTCCTTTTTATCATATTTTTAACAGATTAGAATTCAGACCAAAAACTGCTTCAGAAATGAGCATGCAATTTTTTCTTCAGAAATTTGTCAGAGAATGATGAGCAGTTAATTTTCAGGATGATTTCCAAGGACCCAAGTCTTAAATATGCTCACATGTCACGTGTGTAAATACAAGACAGTAAATTAAGCATATTGTTTGAAATTTATCTTCCTTCCTCCTCGGGAGTTCTGGGCTTCTGCAGCAGTTTGGGGCGCCCTGATCTACAATGTTCGAAGGAGAATTATTGCAATCACGACTCGTAAATAGGCGCCGGGCACCCGGGTGGGAGCCCGGTGGCCCCGCCCGGCGCGGTGGGGCCGAAGGGCGAAAGAGTGGCCAAAACCCAAAAAATAAATCATTTTTACCGTGAAATTCGATTTAATTTGACTTATATTCTTATATTGGTACAACAAGATGAAATATCGTGATTTTTACATTGGCCTTGTTGTGATGGTGTTATTACAAGAGGTACTACAAGGGAGTTCGTGCACGCCTTAGCGGGCAGCAATCGACTGTTCCCTCGGTCTTCTGCGCATGCGCAGATTAATGAATGTGATGCGAAACAAAAGTGATGCGAAACTGCGCAAGCGCAAAAGATCGATAGTATATTAACGTTCGAGGGTGCACAAACTCCGTAAAAATTGAAATTAAAAAGCAAACAAATAGGAAAGCAAACATATTTTCCATTAAAAGAAATTGTTTGACTCCTTACTTTTTAATTGAACGGAGTAAATTTCTACTAAGTTTCAAAGGGGCCGTCCATAAATAACGTAACGTAAATTTCGAGTATGTTCAATACCCCCTCTCACCATAATAACGCACCTCCCTATGTCTATGTAACACTGTGTCAGACCCCCTCCCTTCCTCCCCCTTTAGCGTTACGTAATTTATGGATGACCCCTAAGCTAAGTTTCTATCGACTATCGAATTGGAAATCTATTGATGTTTTGGCCTCGTCTTGGTCCTTTGGTCCCAGTGTGCGTCCCGGACGAGCGGATTGGTGCGGGGGGGGGGCGAGGTACAGATGGGTATCGGCGGTCACCGGTCCCCTGCGCGAACCATTGTTCATTTTTCTGTCGCTGCGGCCGATGATGTATATCAGCGGCAGCCCCCCGGGACGGCCCAGCCGGCGCGAAGGTGTTGCCTGTGGGCAACGGGAGCCGGTTTCCACGCGGCGAGGTGATTGGTTGGAATCAAAATGAAGGTTGCTACGCGTTCGGAGAAATACCCGCGTGCTTGTTTGTCTTCTCACGAAGGAATCTCGCCAAGGAAAGAGCGGAAGTGTGAGGGCATCATTGGGTTATGACATAACATTAACATGAAATGGCTGACGACGAACCAGAAGATTTAACTACATCGTCACTTCATATTGAATGAAACTATGTTGAAAATTTGCCGAAAACATGAGACCGGAAGAACAACCGCACAAGCGCCTGCTTGTGGAAAACTGGAATATTCATTTAAGCATTAAGATTAAGTCTTTCATCAAACGCGTGCACAGGATGTGAAGCGCTAAACGACTCTCGATTTACGAAAGATCACCCTCAATATGTCCGAAGAGGGGATCATCCATACTGAATTAAATATAGGTAAAAAAAACCGACGTAACTAAATACTCTTTTGGCAACCGGACAATAACTGACTGGACCAATCCACCTGCTGCAGTACTAGCGACTCTATTATTATTATTATTATTATTATTATTATTATTATTATTATTATTGTTGTTGTTATTATTCCTCTATATCACGACTAAAGATGTTATGTGTCGGCAGAATATAAAATCTACTCCAGGTTGGAACCAGCTACCTAAGACGCAGATCAAGGGACTGTCGGTGCCTCCACAATACTTTGCGCAAAATGTGGGCTGTTCCAAATAAAGCAATTTCTTGCACTTCCCAGTCCTTTGAATTACCTGGGAGTTTAGACAAGTTCTTACACAAATTTTGCGGAACAAATCCCAGAGCTCCGATAACTATCGGGACGACCATTTACGCCCCACATTCGGCTGATCTCGATTTCTAAACTCTTGTATTTAAGCCGTCTCTCTGCCTTCTTGGTAACGACGTTTCGATCGCAAGGTATAGTAACATCGACAAGTATACACGATTTTTTCTCCAAAACCCGGATAACTACATCCGGTTTATTTTCCGCTATCGTGCGATCAGTTTGAATTTGGTGGTTGTCCAAAATCGTACACAACACAACAGACGTCACCGGCTTTGGTGAGTTTTCGTGCCACTTGGGGCATGTGTTTGGAACTTGTGTTTGGCGGTACAGATCTGCTAATGGAGGTAGCTACACACCCTGTCATGTCTTTTAAGGTATTCGGTCTTTGCTAGGATTGGACAAGCTGAGACAAGAAGATCAATGGTTTCTACTTGCTCCTGGCAAATGCGGCATTTATCATCTTGGGAAATTTTGAGAACCGCTTTATCATAATGTCGTGTTGTCAATGCCTGATCTTGGGCAGCTATTACAAGTGCTTCCGATTCTGGCTTCATTCTTCCCCTTTTAAGCCACATAAATGATTGATCTTTATTGATCTGCACCTTGTCCATTCTTTTTAGGTATTGTCCGTGGAGTGGTTTGTCTCTCCACGATTTCTTTAACATTTTTTGTGTCTCACACTTCATGTTTAGCAGCATCAGAAGTTCAGTGTCTGTGTTATTCGACGTGTCTTGCCTAGTTTTCTTCGAAATGCTTCTTGCTACACTAACAATGCCTGTGTTTCCCATTCTCCGGTCAGATTTCATGACCTGCCTCATTAGAGGGTCATCTTGATGGCTGACTACATACTTCCCCAACCCGACTATTGTGTTGTGCCAGGAGGCCTCAATTTGTCTGAGGCCTCTTCCTCCTTCCTTACGTGACACATTAAGTCTATGTATATCAGCTCGAGGGTGGGAAACATGATGCATTGTTAGTAGTTTTCTGGTTTTTCGATCCATGGTGCGAATTTCTTCCTCAGTCCAGTCCACTAGTCCAAAACTGTATTCGGCTACAGGTACCGCCAAACTGCCTATTGCAGATATTTTATTCCTGGAATTCAGAGCGGACTGCAGGACCAGTCTCACTCTCCTATAATACTCCCTACGAATTTTCTCTTCCATTCTGTCGTTCGAGATGGTTTCACATTCTTCAATGCCCAGATATTTGTAAGTTTTACCTGGCTCAAGATCTTGAATCACAGTGTGCGTATCAATTTCAATGTTCTCAGAAGTTGTCAGTTTCCCTCTTTTTAAGTTGACTTTTGCACACTTGTCAAGACCAAACTTCATGCAGATGTCATTGCTAAAATCATTGATGAAAGACAGCATTTGGGAGAGAATCGCTTCATTCTTAGCAAACACTTTAAGATCATTCATGTATAATAAATGTGATACTGGCCTTTCATCACCATGGAGCTTAACCCAAAGTCAGCTTGCGACAACTGTCTCGATAGTGGGATTAAACTAATGCAAAACAGCAGAGGGGATAGTGAATCTCCTTGAAAAATACCCCTGTTAATCTGAATACTTCTGGTTTCTACTGCTTCCTTTCCGCTGTGTATTGTATTATTATTATTATTATTATTATTATAAAAGGGACTATATATCCCGGTTTGCGTGATTTAGTTGATCGGGACGTATTGTGTCTCCTGTGGAACAACGGGTTGCGTTTATCAGTTTATTTTTTAGTTTTTCTCCCATTTTCAAAACGTTTGGTCTTTGTAAAAAACGTGGTAGCATTTATTTTTTCAATAAGCACCTTTAATTTTGTTTTTTATGTTATATGTGAAAAAATTCTCTGTTTTAAGTGGAATCTCCGTGAGCAAGGTGAAGTGAAAGAAGAGGCCGCGTGCTAATTGGATCTAGGTGGTTAAGCGGATCCAAGTGGTCTGAAGTTTGTTTCTCATTGTCTTTCCTGTAGAATTTGTCAGTTTCTATTGTCCCATTGTTGTACGGCGTTTCAAAACTTAAGGTTGGTCACGGGAATGTGTTTCTAATTTGTTTGTTTGAAATAAGTTAGAAAATATATTTTTTTTTAAATATTGAAGATAGTTATAAACACAACAAAGAGTTGTTTGGGTTTTTTTTCAAAACAGAATATTGCGCCATTTTTCTTTTGACAAATCAATATTTTTTAAAAGGAACACTTGAATTCAGACTATACGTCTGCAGATGATGATAATAAGTAGACTTGTTTATGTTGAAACAACATTTTGAAAGCATGAACTACTATATTTTATAGTTTAATAACAAAATGAAGCACCATTTTTTTTATGACAACTAAATCGTTTTGTTTAAAAACGTGTTGAACACTTGAATGTAGATTCTACTTCTGCAGCTGATGATTATAAGTAAACTTATTTACGTTGCAACAACAAAATGAACGCATCAAAAAAATGAACCCCCTCCTTTTCCGAAACTCGAGAAAGACGCGTACTTGCTCAGAGGGTGATCCACAGGGTGCTGGACGGAAACGGGGCATGAGCAGCGGGTCCCAAATAGGTGTCTAATGAGTGCGCGAAAAATAACGCCCCGCCCCCCTCCATCGCCTTCCCTCCCACCCCACCCCACCCACCCACCCCCGTGCGGTCCCCTGTACCCCCGCGGCGGCGGCGGCGGCGACCGCATCTCAGAGGCTCGGGGCGCTGGGAACCATAAGAGGGGAAGAGTCAGTGTGCGACGTTCCATATTCCAGTTTACTCTTTGACCAATTGAGGAATGGAGGAATCGAGATGGGAGATAAGCCTTATATATTTCAAAATGAAGGTGCTAACATATTTCTCATCTACGGGTATGAGTTTGTATAATGTTATTTATAAGCCGTAATAGGTCCTGATACTTCATTTTGTGATGATGGTTTTTTATACCTTCTCAATAGAATGAATTGAACTTATACGCTTAATAACTTTGAGTGCAATCTTCTGATGACTGATTGGACGAAGATTTCTACCCAGAGGACAAGAGAGACATAAAAGAAATGTTTGTTTTGAATTGAATCTCAGTATTATTTTTTATTGTGTCCATTAGTATTGCTCAAGAGCAGACTGACAATACTAAAAGTAAAATGAAAGTGAATAAAGATTATTTCGTCTCGTCCAAACGATTATATCAATGAAGAATCTCAGATTCTCTCGAATTCATATTCTAACAATAACTGCAGTTCATTATTTATATTTTGTAACACCGAATTTGTTCATAAAACCATAATTTTTACCCACAATTAGCGTTGAACAATACTCCCATAACAACGCTTTACACTTAGTCAATATTTTACTTCTCAAACAATTCATAAAATTAGATATTTACGTACGGAAATTCAAAGCAATTGACAATATAAAGTAAGAATTTCATATTTAAAGAAAATGTTAATATATTTTACAAAGTTGATTTATACACTACATAAACACTGCTACTTTGTTATTTTTAATTACATTTTAGTTTGATTTTGGACATTTACAAGACATTTCTGCAATTTTTTCTGGTTTTCTAAAGTATTTTTCTGCTTCATATTTCAGCCCAACTGTGCACTTAATTTTAGCTGTATCAATGACATATATTCTTGAGAACAGATACCAAAGAGGCAAATAAACATTCATGGTTCATGAAACATTTCATGTGTATATGTCAAACTCATTAAACTCATTAATGAGTTGTATTTGTCAAGTTGAGTTGTTATGTGTTTCTACTTAACACTTTTGGTCTTACATTATTTTAGTATAGTGACAAACTGACGGTAAACCAATGACGTTAATAACTGTTAAAGCTCGTATCGGAACTGATCTGTTTCATCAAGATGTTTTTCTATTTATTTATTTGTCAAAAACAGTAAAAACTGTATATGACGTGTGGGCAAAGAAATTTATCTGCGCACGTTTTCTTGAGGGCCAGAATTAAAAAAAATTAGAAAATAATTATTTTAGAAAAATAAAAATATTTGAAAAATGTTTTGTCCCGAGTTAAAGAAAATCAATTTCAACGGTAAATCAACTACAAGCAAAAGGAGTGCTCAATAAAACGTGCGCACAGTGAAGCTACATTTACGTCCAGAAGCAAAACAAGGGACCATCTCAGCATTTGCTCAATGGATCAGGGAAACTGGACAAAAACCTGATCGAGATGGGGGTCATTGACCCGGAAGCTGAAGTACATTACTTGTTACAGGCGTATTAAATATTTTTTTTAAATGTATACAATGCAAACGTAAACTAATTCATTATATATCTTTGTTTTGTTACATTAAACATTATTTTTCTTGTTCACGATCAGTATAGTCTCTAATTGTATAGAAACAGTTTTGCAGCAGAAAAGATTTTACTTGATGATGTAGATCAGATGTACTTATAAAGGGCAGGTTGTTCTGTGCTGCAATGCGAATGGCTATGAAGCATGGTAGCCTCCTTGGCGCATTTTGAGCGGACAGATCTTAATTTACACATTTCGTCTCCGGAGGCCGCAACGGGACAAGCGCTCATCTGCGAGACCAACTCGCCCCGGTCGCTGCCGCTGCCTTTCCTTCTCGCATGACTGCACTCATACATTCACCAGCACACTGAGAAACTAGAAGCAGCACATGCTTGCTCCAACTATTTGTAACTTTTGCAATTTTCGAATTTAGTGACAAAAAAAATTGCGCCATTTTTTCAGCATCTTTTGCTCTATCTGAGGAACAAGTTTAAGAAAATTTAGAAAAGCGTTTTTGTGGGCGACACAGGAGTTTCAAGTGATGGATACGTATTTGACGTAGAAGATTCGATGATCTTGCCCAGTAGAGTCTTGATTATCTTTTAATTTTGGTTAGGTTTGGAACTAAAAAAAATATTTGGGAAACTGCAGATCATCACTTCTGCCATATGATCAACACTACTTGTATCATAGGAGGCACCTGATATACCTCAGTCGACAACAAAATAACTACGTAAAATTATTTCTCAGAAGGCTTAATCAATAATGCTCCTGTACCACTTCTCCATTAACTCCATATCCTTCCTCTCCATCACCGTCATCTGCTTCCTCATCATTTGCGCTATCTATTTTACTGTCACCTCCCCCATTGCATTCTCCATCACTTTATCTCCTTGCCTGTCACCTCCGCATTCACCTTCTCTGTCACCTTGATCTCCTTCCCGTCACTTCTGCCGTCTTCTTCCTTGTCCTCTCACCTATTTTCTTCTTCTAGATAGGTAGGTCGAAATCAACCGCTGTCTGGAGGAGAATTCTAACGCCCGGCGGCTCTGGTCGGTAGTTTTCCGTGGTTTCTCCGATCAACACCAGGCGAATGCCGGAGCAGTACCCTAACAAACGGACTACGGACAGTGCGCCATATTTCCTTCCTCTTACTTGCCTTATCCTCATCCCTTATTTATAAACACTTAGTTTATACGTACGACATTGCCACACTTGTCGGGAGCTTAGAGCTTGTCTCGGCTGGGGCGGTGCCCCGCTGGTGGGAGATACCTGGCTGAGGGAAACCCCGTTAGCCGGGTCGGCGCCGGACATCGCCATCCAGTGTCGGAAGATCACAGCTGCCTCCTGCGATAAAAATATACTGCACCCACGGAACGAATGACCTTAGCAGTTGCCGCGCCCGGAATCACTAAACAATTAATCTTCTTCCCCACCTTGCCCGCCACCTCCGCTATTCGCTTCTCTTTCATCTCCTTCTATCGCCCCTTCCGCGACACCTTCCCCTCTGTTTCTCCCCACGCCTCAGTCATCTCCTTCTCCCCTCCTTCGTCACATCCATTACCTTCTTCTTCATCTAATCTCCTTCTCTCGTGGATTCCGCCTCACCACCACCTCCTCCCTCGCCATCGCTCCCTTCTCCTTCCCCCCCCCCGCCCCGCGCGTTGGCCGGGGGCTCCGCTGGGCGCGCAGCGGGCGGCGTCGTGCCGATTCGGGCACGAGGGCCTGGGGGGCGGGGGCGGTGGACGCAAGCGCGCGGAACGGACGACCTGTTCCTGTTTGTCGCGGCATTCTCCCCCCCCCCCTTGCGGAGCTCCGAATCAGCATCCTGCTCGTACCGCTTGCGGGCTCTTACACTCGCGGGCGCTGAGGTGAGGCTGGAGGAAACGTCACTAAAGCCGATCCAATGGTGAATAATGGCATGCAAACAATGGATTGCGGTTAATGAAGCATGTGAATAAGCATGTGACAGAGCAGTCCCAGAAATAGACAGAACAGCTTTAATCGAAAGATAGGCTGTAATATACAGTAGTGCTAAAAAAATCGCATCATCTCTCTCACAGTTGTAATCTACAATATAATCCTGAAAATACAGCACCCGATTTACAAAAATCGAGTGAGTTATGAGCAATGGAATCGGAAACATCTTATAATCCACACAAAATATATGATTACCAATTTCTACTAATTTTTGCCTAAAATTTGAAATGTCTGTAAAATACATGGGCATGCGGTTTCATTGAGCACGACTGTTGATTGGAAACAAATATTTAAAAAACAAACAATTGTTGATTCGTATCAATGAACCATAAAAGATAAACTGACTGTCAATAATACCTCTTGGAATATTCTCTCCAACATAAAACAAAATATACAGTTTATAAAATCAACTTTATCTAGAATGTTTAATAACAATCCACTATATTTCTATTTAATTCACAATATTTGACTTTTTTCTACATTTGTTACATTTTATGCAACTAGTAGATATAGTCTTCTACGTTTGTATAATGTATTGCTTGTATTAATTCAAGTCGAAAATTGTCAGTCATGTTGGTAAGGAGAAATTAATTTAAAAACCAAAGCTTTTTTTTGTAAAATTGTCTGGAGGTTGGTCATTAAACAGCAACTGCTGATTCTCGAACTCTTTTATTCTTTTGCCGTAGATTTAACGGCAATATTTTTAAGCCTTTTATGTGAAAAAATTCAAAATTCAATTAAGTCATTCTAGAAAATTGTTAGTATTGAAGGTAATATTATTGCAAAAATTACTGAATGAAGTTATCGAATTGCAAGTTGTGAATTTCAGTTTATGATGTACTCTAATCATATACTTTGTTGACTTTATTTAACTGGTAATCTAAACACCATGATAACTATCAATGTTTTATATTTGTAAGACGTTAAAGCACAAAATTAGGATAGGTTGTCCGAGCTAGAACGTGATGTCAGGGCCGTTTTAATAGCTTTGGGTACCCTTGGGCCTGTATCAATTCACGGGCCCCCTACTCTTACTTTCATTTCATCCACAATTTAAAGACAAGTTTTATTAAAAAAACTAAACTTATCACATAGTGACATTCTCCCATCAACCAGCAACATTCCATATTATAAATATTATCCAATGATGCGCGATACATCACTTCCTTACGCCAATTTTTTGCTTAAAGTTCAATCACACATAACTTTTTTATACGTTTATATATTTAGTCTTGTATTAAATACTTTTTTGAGGCCTATCGGGTGCCCTGGGCCTTCGGGCCAGTGCGTTAACACTTAATTTCGGAGGACTGCTTTGAATGTGAGTACAAAGATTTGCTAGTGAATGTAAACGCGACTTAGAAATCGTCTCAGGGGTAATCCATAAATTTCATAACGCTAAAGAGGGGCGACGGGTTTTGAGGCAGCGTTACGCTGCGTTTCATAGGGGTAGGTAATGTTACGTTACATTGATGTTTACATTTATCAATATTTGCTGAAATAATTCATTTCTTTGAGTCTTGCACCAAAACCATAAAATATTAACTAATTAGTTTTAAAAACAAATAAAAATTAAAGTTATTACATGCAAATTGTTACAATTAATGGAAATATTTTTTCATCCGTTTTTTATTGAATATATAAGATTACCAAGAAAATATTCTAAACTGATATGTAATATATTCTAGAATCCAATTAAATTAGCGCAGTGGACTCTTGCCCAAGCGTTAGGTGCAGACAATCATTAATTTTAATATACATCACAAGTAAAATGAATAAAAATTGTTTTTTTGTGCTATAATTTATTTTCATTTTTTTCAATTACAAAAGGGGGTTGTTGTCGCAAGCGTTACGCAATTGTTTAGAGGGGTTCAAGCGCGCGTTACGGTTTCATAACAGGGGGGAGAGGGGGTATTGAAAATACTCCAAATTTGCATTACGTAATTTATGGACGGCCCCTTACGTGTGTTCTTTCCCAAAAAAGTCAAAGATTGTAATTATATCGTGCGTTACGTAATTACGTACGTTTTTAAGGTAAAGTGTCCATTAGGACTTCTTTGACATATTTCTCTACATATGCATTCACAAATATTGGTAAATCTAAAATATTTCCTTTACATTTTCAGAAAATTATTGAAATCTGTGTTCAAAACGAATAGGGATTGAATTGTTTCAAAATTTGTAAACCTTCTTTATATTATTGGTCTTTGATACTTAATAATGAACGACATGAAAAAAGTTTTGGGGAGTTTCAATTTTCCTTATAGTGAACGTGTAGAACTTTTCTCGTAGTTCTACAGATACCATTCTACACACATCTATTTTTTGGGTTCTTTAAAATATCTGAAAAATTGTTGAGAAAAACACGAAGAGAAAAAAAGCTTTCTGTGAGCCCACTAGTTTCTTTTGTTAAAATTAGAAACCCTGTATTTTCACAACAAAGTGAAAGAAATACAATTTTAGAAAAATATTGACTGAAAATGTAATAATAAAATAGCAATTGAAAACTTACTATTGTAACAAATTCATTTTTAGTCTGTTGTGGTCTTATCTAATACTTTTGTTAAATATTCTACAAATAATTCCTTTCTTTTCCATACTTGATTATCGCCTCAATGTTTATTTAACATTATCGTAAATAAGACATTTTAATACTACTGTACTGTTAAAGTTAAATCAAACTCATTAATCGTACTATTAATTAAAGTAACAAAATATTCTTTCGCCTTCAGATTAATAAGCGAGTTTCGGATTCCATTGCTGATATAAACACAAAAAACTAGAAATAGAATCTTAACTTCCATTTGGTTTTTGGACTGTCTCAGTGAAGGCTGCTGAATTAAGTCACTTTTACTGTCTAATAAAACATCGCACTCCGAAACAAGATCCAATCGCGTGAAAGATATTTCGTTTCTTTTTCAGCAGGGCTATCTAATCCACGATGGCTTCGATTTAAGTGTTTCGTATGTTTTTTAATACAAAGAATTCTCTTCTCGGTTCGCTGCCGAAGATTTGTAAGCACCATCAACATGATCTCAGAACAGTTGATTTTATGGCGTAATAGTTTTCGTCTTCTAATAGCAAATTCCAACCCGGTACTACCATCTTCTCATACACACATTTTATATCTATCTAGATTCTTTAGCTTCCGAACACTTAATACTGTTCCACGAGCATCGCCAGGTAAATAAATCACTGTATCTCAGACGCGAAAAAGAGATATCCGTTCCAGATAAAATATCGCGTTAAGTACTGCAGCTTCCAAAGACAAACACAAACCGGTTAAGCGACTGACTTTTTAAAATGACTCTGCCCTTAATTTTCGAAACATATCGTGTAAAAGAAATGCTTCAAGTGCTCTATGTGTACCGCGCGTTGTAGAGCAAGGGATATGGCTCCGGTTCTGGCGGCGACCGGCAATAAATCTCCGCTGGGCAGCTGTGCGACGTGTCGGGACTGAAATTTCGCTGTGGAAGGCGATATCCCCTCGCGGCAAAGAAGCCCGGACCCAGAAACACGCCCCAATGACACGTGTACAAGTTTCATTATCTCCCGAGCGATTGTCGGTTCGCGGCAAAGCCCCGAGCGCGCGCGTATTATCATACCTTTCGGCGCGAGAAAAAAGTTGTCCACGCGGGAAACAATATAAAACGAATTCGAGGGGGAAGCGGAGATAGACAAGGCCCCTGGGACTGCCCGTGCAGAGCGGTCTTCCGCACATAAATGTTTTCGGAAAATTTGCTCGGAGCCAGCTGTTTAAACGCGTCCGGCTAATGGATTCAGAGGGGTTGGGTTTTCTGGCGCGATGGGATTCGCAGATCGGCACTCTGGTTATAATAAGGGTCGCACCGCCGCGCGAAATAAATTGCGCGATGACGTTATCTCGATGTCCCGCCAGGGCGCACTGCCGACCCGCTCTCGCCGTCGTCCCCTCCCGGACCCCGGCGGCCCCCGCGTGTCCTGGGAGCTCTCTGAAGAAACCGAAACCTTTAAAAATTCTTGGCTCCCCCGGGCCCGGTTGCCGAAGGAAAGTCAAACAATCTGTCTCCTTGTAGTGTTTTATAATGCCATAGCCCATTGTATTCCCTGGTGCGCGTTTCGCGAGAGTTTCATTCTTTTTTCGTTCCTTATTTCTTTCTTCACATCAGTTTCTTTAAAAAAAACAGAATCACCGATAGGGGCCCCGGGAAATAAAACTATGTGGAAATCGTTCCAGCCGGCCTGTCCGACAGGGTATTCACGAATTAATTTGAGAACGTAATGGCATTCCGCGGCGCTGTTTCGACGACATTCCACAAATTTCGAGAGGAGCAAGAAACTTCTCCCTTAAGCTCTTGCCGAGAAATCAGACGCTTGCGTAAAAACCTCGCGCCTCCTCCAAATCACTTAATATGGAACTTTAAAACTCATGCCATCACACATGCCTCTTACATCCTACCAACCATCTCAAGGTTTCTTCACGTTATTAAGTTGGCAGAACGTTGTAATGATCCGCGTCTCTTAAGAAGAAATAAAAACAAAAACAACGAAGAACCGACAAAGACATTTTCTAAACAACTTCGCCATGAAATAAAATGGCGCTTGGGTCGCGCCGACGAGCTAGTGTGCGCAGGCGATTAAGCGAGCATTCCTCACGAACGCGGCCGTACGTCAAGGGAACTGCCGCGCTGCCGCAGAGACGTTTTCGAAGACGCGGGGCTACGCGGGGGGAAAAATGAAGCGGGGTTTAAAATAATAGAAACCATTTAGCGGTCGAAAGCAATCTCTCAGGCTGACCGGCCCCGTGCGAATCCGTGTTCTGGCTCGGAGCCGTTTGAATCTCATTACGGAGAGAACCGCTGCTGGGGCATTTGAATACATTGGGCTGGCGGCAGCGTCCACGCCGCCGACTTTCCCACTGCCACTCTGAAGGCTGCCTGCCTGTTCGCCTGATCGGCGTTATTTACTGGAAGCGCGGACGCAAAATGTGCGATTTCGCGGGAAAATGAACAGGCGTTAATCGTTCATTCGTGGAAGTTGCGTATATCGCGCGCTTGTGTATTTTTTTTTTTGGTTACAGTACAATAAAGGGAAAATGGATATAATAAAACGGATGTGAAAAATAACAAGAGACGAGTCTGCGTAAATTCAAATAATAGGCATTGGGATGTGAATACTACATCTTCAACGTACATTTACATGTAAAACAAGATAATGACTCATTCCATGAGAGAAGACACAAGAGTACCCAGTGGGATGCAATGAATTGTAATGTCGCAAAAAATTGGATAAGAAAATTTGGTGAGAAAATAAGTTTATTCAATTTTTTCATATACATTTTCAGCGTCAATCTATTCGTCAAAAAATTATAATAATTCATCTTAACCCCATCACAATGTAGGCAGCGATCGCAACTCTATCTTTCAATGCCAGATCAGTTAATAAATGAATCTTTTAAAATTTATTTTAAAACAATATGTAAAGCATGTTAATCGCTGTAAAATATATTTGTAGGAAGTATGTAGTAGTCTGGCAGTAAATGTACAGGAATATGTAAGTTGCAAATATAAAAGAGATGTTTCTACTTGAAATTCTTCAATTGCGCATTACCGCTGTTTTTGTATTTCAGAAAATATTTCAATAAAACAATTTCCACCTTTCGAAAATAAATTTTAACATGAAGATCGGTAGACATTTCTTTTTTTAGTCTGAGTATCTTTTCCTCTTCAATTTCTACGAGTCAGTACGGAACCAGCGGGGTTGCCAAATGCTTCGTACAAACATTCCGCCGTTAGGTGGCAGTAAAAATTTATACAACTTCTTGTAATAATAAGTTATATTTTCATATTTAAAAATTAATTATAGCTATTCTTATGACTACAGTAGATGTTAAGAATACATTAAAGCATATATAAGTCTTTTAAATACATATCCCACTCTTCCATTTTCACTCCCCTTGCTCCTCTTAAATATTCGCGATTAAAAGATTACCACCGCTCATTTCCCTTTAGCTTAACAGAAAACACTGGCTGTGATAACCACGAAGTCTACAAGGAGGAAGACTCAACTCCGGTGGTGGGGGTATGTACGAAAAACGTCGTGGTGACTTCGTGGTGATAACGTACTTCCATAAGATTTCATTTTAAATGGTGTGTTCTAAAATTAACTGCAAGTAATGCCAATGTGGTATATGCTACGGCCTCCTTCATGAAGGAGGCCGTGTATATACTCATGTTATGCATGACAAAGACGCTATGACTTTTAAAACTCACCCTATGCTAAAGGTCTAAAAACTAACATTACTCACTTACCAAAATAAATTTCAATAAAATAACAAATGATTAATGAAAAAGCATGTATAAAGTAAAAAGTAAAATATCAATCTTATTGTCAACGTCGTTGTGTGTCTGTATGTGTGTTTTAATTTCGTCGTAATCTGAAAACATCTGCCAACCCTCCTGTTTTGATGCATTTCCGCCCATTGGTCGGTATTCCGCGAAGTCAGTTTTTGTCTCGAGAGCCGTTTTCTAGCCCAAAAAGGGGAATTCAGACGAATTTGGCAACCCGGGGACCTCTGCTAAGATCTGCACTTCTCATATTACTGTCATAGTTTTCACTGTTTTTGTCGTTAAATAAATAAAGAAAATAAATAAGATGTTGTGTCAATGCTCCCGCCGGCTTCGACTGCCGGCTTCAGTGCATCAACTGATGTCACTGCAGTCCCTCTGACCGGGAGGTCCTAGGTTCCAGTCCCGACAGCGGCAGAATCTTCGACAGTAGTTTGTCAGCGAGGTCGAATTCAATCACTGTCTGGCGGAGAATTCTAGCGGCCGGCTGCTCTGATCAGTAACATTTTGAAATATGTTAATTATTATTTTATTTTCTGATTATTGAAAAACCCGTTCGATTCCCGGTCCGTCAAGATTAGAATGTGCGTTTCCCTTGCATTGTCCGAGTATATGGTGCTGAGTGAGGGTGAGAAAAGGTGCTTATGTGGTAACCACACGTATCCCCATAACCCATGGCCGCGAGGCCGGGACGCTGCTGGTAGGCCATGGCACGTACACGTCAAGTACAAACAAACAAATATATGGTACTATGTGCACGTTTTGTTGAGCACTCCTTTTGCTTTTAATGGTAGGAGTGGAGCTGAGGGTGAGTTACTGCTTTGTTAGCAATGCAGAAAAATCGCATCTGCATTTCGTTTACCGTTGCATGCTTTTTATAACTCGGGAAAGAAATAACTAGTTTTTCAAATGTTGCTAATCTCGCGCTATTTTAAATTTATTATTATTATTATTATTATTATTATTATTATTATTATATCTTTTTATATTTATTCGTCTTTCAACCATCGTATTTATAGTTAAAATGTTGGGAAGGGATTGTGGAACATAAGAAAACGTGCGCAAATAATCTTCTCCCCCATACATCATACACAGTTTTCACTGTCTATTTCACCAAATAAATGGAATAAAATCAATATATTACATGGGTGTATATATATATATATATATATATATATATATATATATATATATATATCTGTTACCCTAAAACACTTGTAACACAATTGTACTTACTGTAACACAACTGTACACAACTGTAATTAAACTAAAGGACCAAATACATTCCGATAAAATTGAAAAACCTATAGGCGGAAAAGTAACTAATAATTTTTATACATTATAAACTCCGTTGCCCCCGTCCGTATTCAACCCGCGGAGGATTCAGTTAGGCACAAACTAGGGCGTAACTCCCCTCAACCATTGCTCGTTGGCCACCCAACCCACAAAAATATGTTTGGCGGAGCTGTGTTTCTCTCTTGTGCACGCGATTGAGAGCGCATTTCTCCCCGAGTAACAATCCCTCCATGACCGCGCATAAAAAGGCACTCGCCAAAGACGAAGCTTCGTCTCCGCTGTGCTCAGTCCTCTGGGGCGGCGGAGAGAATTCGGAGCATTCCTGTCCGCGTTGCGGTTCCGCGTCTATCGTCGGAGCATCGGGAAACACGTTCCTTCGCAAAGGCCACCTGACGCGTCCGGCGAGCGGAATTGGAACGGCAGCCGCGCCGATAAGAGACGCTATCTGCCGCACGGCGGGCGGAGCCGCTCCGGGAACCCGAGAATTGCCCCGGAGAGGAGCAATCGAGCGAGCGGAGTGGAAATTCGTGGAGGCGGTGAAGCGAGGCGGAAACGGCTTGGTTATTGATTCTGTGCTTTGTATTATATCTGCTATTTGCTGGGGTTATTGTTGGTTCACAGAAAGACATGACGATTAAGAAACGGCCTTTCGGGAATAATTTATTTCATTGGGCCTTATTGGTACGGCATTGAGGTGAATACTTAGAATAATTGATTTCTGCTTTAATTTCAAGCGCCTTAGAGAGATATTATTTTCCTATACGTTTTCTTAGATGAGCTATTCTATGCGTTTCTTCTTACTGCTATTTCTTATTGTTCTTCTTCTTATTTAACATCGTATATTTCTCCAAAATAATATCCAAGGAAGGTTGTAAGGTATTAAATTGATCATCGAACTTGAGTAACATCTCTTTAATACAGAACATAATAAAAATAAATTATTCTGAGCATTTGCCTCATTTTTAATTTTCTTGAATCAACCAATCACTTTGAGCAGGCTCTTAGACCATACACAAAACACCAACAACCTACAGGTTTTCTAGGTTGGGACGGTCCGTCCGTCCGTCTGTCCGTCTCTCCGTCCCTCTGTGAACAGTACTAGCGCCTAAACTACACGTACGATTTTTTTTTTCAAATTGAAGAAACCCCTGCCGATATGGCTCGATATGATATGTCGATATCGATATCATATGTCGATATGAGAAATGCTATAGTGGCGTGGTGCCGTATCCACCTACCGCACAAGTGTGCGTGCAGGGTGATCCTAGCGCAGAGGCGCAAAGGATGAGCAGTTAGGGTAGTAAACGCGTTTCATCCTAGTTCAGGACACATCCTAGTTTCAGCCTGTGACGCTGTACGAACATTGTTTTATTACTGGTAGATCCACTACCACAAATCTTGTAAATTTTGTTCAATATGATTCAAGCTGTTTAGACCATAGAGTTCAGGTTAATACAATTTACACAGATGTTTCTAAAGCATTTGACAAGATTAATCACAAAAAAATTATCTAAACTGTCTTTTTTCGGATTTTCAAAACAAATGTTAAAATTGATGAGTTCGTATTTAACAAATACAGAGCAATATGTTAAATTTCATCTACACAAATCTCAGGTTTATAAAACTGATTCTGGAGTGACTCAAGATTCGAATCTCTATTACTTCTAATTTATATTAATGATTTGCGTAAAGTAATTCAAAATTCAAAATTTTTCCTTTTTGCTAATAATTTGAAAATGTATAAGTCGATTGAAAATGAAAATGATTCAAATAAATTGCAAGCTGATATTAATAACGTCTACAGATGGAGCGGAGAGAATAATTTGTTCTATAATATTAAACTAATGGTGTTACGACAGTACAAACTTTCGCGCGTTATTGGAAACAGCTACATAGTATTGAAATATTGCACTTTCTGCGCTACTAACACCTTAGTTATTATTTCAAAACGTCTAATATAACCAAGAAGCGAACAACTCACTGTTTCCATTGCAAAGTTGTCAGAATCATGTGAATTCTACAACTGCATAAAAATATAATACAAAGGTTTTGTATACCTGTATTGGAACTAGTGGTGCTACAGAATGGCACAACTTTCCTGTATTAGTTTTCTATTTCCTTAGGTCTTCGCTAGCTATTCGGAATTGCCACAAAGTCTTCCTTGCCAGCTGTCGTCTATCACCGCCAAAAGTACATTTTTTTGTCATTTTCTTAATTTTTCGGTTTCCTATTGGTAGAACGGAAACATTAATTGTCTTTTAAAAATTATGTGCCGTTTAAGAAAAAATGGCGTTTCAGCGCTTCTAAAAATGCGAAATTTGAAGTTCATTTTCACAGAAAATGTTTGAGTTTTCAAAATAGTTTATTTGAAGTTATTTGAAGCACCTACACTCACAAACATAATAATGTTTACAAATTGCTGGTAATGTGCATATTAAAGATGTAAGAGATCTTTAAAAAAATACAATTATATAAGTTTTGAAGAAACAAAAAAAACTCAAAATAAACTTTACGCTGTGCTAAAGAGAGTAATTAGCACTATCCGTTACAAAAGTTTGAAGAAAAAATTTGGAGCCATATATGAGAAAATGGCGTTTGAGCGTTTCTGAAAATGCGAAATTTTGAGCTGCTTTTCACAAAAAATGGTTGTGTTTTCGGGAAACTTTACTTAACATTATTTAAAGCGCATGTATTCATAAATATAATAATGTGAAAAAATCTGCGCTAATGTAAATATTATCGACGTGAGAATCATGTGAAAAAATTTACATTTTTGTAATTATTGAAAAAACCAACTTATAGAGCAATATGGCTTTTATGTCACCTGATAGAGTACATTTAGCACTATTCATACCTAAAGTTTAAAGAAAAATTTGGACCCGTTTTTGAGAAAATCTTGTTTTTGTAATTTTTTAAAATTGCACATATTGCACGCAATATTGCACGAAAACTACTAAAATTTTGAAAAACATTTACATCACCTTAAACAAATAACTCACTTTGGAGAGCACATTTTATTTGAAGGAAAAATCTCTATCTTCAATTTTGTAGCTGGAGGACGAAAAAATTCAAACTTTCGCAATTTTCGAAAATTCAGAGCTGTGCGTGAAAATCGGACCTGTGTCATGTTAATACGTATATTTTACTCTATTCATACAAAAAATTTAAAGAAAAAATTGGAGCCGTTTTTGAGAAAATGTTGAAAATCCCCGGGGGGCTTTATATAAACTACCTCCAGATTTTGAAGAATCTTTTTCAAAATCTCAAAGCATCGACTAGAATCAGATCGACCGGGAAATATCCATTTTGGAAGAAATCGTACGTATGGTTTAGGCGCTAGCTGTGTTCACAGACGGATAGACAGCCGGACAGACAGACGGACGTTTTCCTTTCAATTGGTTTTTCGATATCAAGGACCCACAAAATAGGGTTTCTGGCTACAACACGTGTTAGGGGATTTGTTTTCTTAATTTAGCAACTGGTGTTATCCACTTTTTCGTTATCACGGCCCGGCAATGAATTTTTTCCTCCGAAAATTCTCCATTTTTTCGCGCAGCATTACATAACTTTCCCTATACTACGTGTATCACTCTGTGTATACGTACGTAAACGGGAAAGTAAAAATAAGCCTGATACCCCAGACAAATGCATTTCATAGGGCCTTGATTAGAGAAGAGTATTTTAAAACCATGCAACAAATACTCTACTGACCTACAAATGGTACAGCACTTGGAGCGAAGATTAAATATTTTCATGCAAATATCATCATAAATTTGTCAATTATAACTCCTTTTCATACAGCTACATCAAGTCACAACAATCACACGTAATATACAGAAATTCGCGAGAGCGAAATGAAATTCCATTTTTACATTACCTGCATTGCCGATATTCTCCTGAGAGCTAGTAATTTTTATTTCAAATATTTGAAAATGAATAATTTCTAAAAGATTAATATGTAAATGTATAACAAAAGGTCGAATGTAAGAAACGATAAAAGAAATATTATACAAAATTGCAAATTCTAATTTACTACGCATCCAGCTTTCTAAAGCGCAGAAAATTTACAGCCGAGCTGTTATGTTTGTCACGAAATTATAGAATAATTGCTGGTATTTTCAAAACATTAAGCGTGACATTATTTGAAGATGTAGTTTTGATAAATACATTTCATTGAGAAAAAATATATATTTTCACAATTGAGTTTTGTAAGAAGACGCTGAAAACAAATGCGCAGTGAATTCCGAGTCGGCTATTACGTTTGTCAGGAAATTATAGAAAAACTACTCATATTTTCAAAAAATTTCTTATGACCTTATTTGAAGATCTGATTCTGATGAGCATATTTCATGAAGAAAAACAAAATATCTTCATAACTGTAGTTGTAGAAAGACACCGATTTTTAAAAATTTTTTAAAATTTTTGCAAAATCAGGCATTTCAACGAACATGAAACCTACACCATTCTCTTAACCTTCCTTTAAGCTATCTCAGGTCCCAATTTAATCAAAAAACGTTGTGACGTTTTTAAGAAAATATGGTTTAAAGAAATAAAAAAAATCTGTCTCTGATACATTTTCGCAAAAAATACTTATTTTTAAAAAATGAACATGACCTTATTTGAAGAACTGCTTTTTATGAACACATTTCATTAAGAAAAAAAGTGGACTTCATAATTGTAGTTTTAGGAAGATACCAAAAAAGTTTGAATTTTTTGAAAGTTTGAGTTTTCAACCAACATAAAACCTACACCATTCTGTTAAATGACCTTCAGACTCTCCAACAACAAAATTTAGTCAAAAGTGTTAACGCCATTTCGTTGAAAATTTTGAAAATGTCCCAGAGGCTTTATATAAAGTACCCTCCAAAAATAAATATGGGTTTCAAGTTCAAGGAGGCGCGAAATCATTCATATCGATCGAGGAGTGTCAATTTTGGAGAAAATCGACTGAACGGTTTAGTCGGTAGCGTTGTTCATAGACAGTCGGGTGGACAGGACAGACCTTTTCCTTTTAATTGGTTTTTCGGTATCAAGGACCCACCAAAGAAGAATTTTGGCTGCACCACGTGTTAGGAGATTTTTTTATGAATTTAGTAACTGGGTGTATCCACTTTTTCGGTACCAGGGCCATGTAATAAGAGTTTTTCTGCCGAAAATTCCCCGTTTTTTCGCGCAGCATTACATAACTTTCCCTACACTATACGTACGTATAGTATACGGGAAAGTAAAAATTGGTGCTTTCTTGAGAAAATGGCGTTAGAGCGTTTCTGAAAATGCGGAATTTTGAGCAAGTTTTATAGAAAACGGTTGAGTTTTTGAGAAACGTTATCTAATATTATGTAAAGCACATGTAGTCACAAATATAATAAAGTGAAGAAATTGCATCTAATGTTAATAATATCGATGTGAGAGACAGGTCAGAAAATTTCATTTTTATATTTTTGGAAAAAAAACAAAAGAATAGAGCAATATTGCGTTTATATCATCCCGTAGAATACATTTTGCACTATCCCTACCAAAATTTAAAGAAAATATTTGAAGCCGTTTTTTTGAGAAAGGCTTGTTTTTGTAATTTTTTTAAATTGCTAATATTTCACGCAATATCATGAAAACTACTAAAATTTTCGAAAAAAATGTGAATGATCTTAAAGAAAGGCCTAACTATGAAGAACAAATTTTATTTGAAGGAAAAATGTCCATCTTCAATTTTATAATTTAGTAAGACACCGAAAAAATTCAAACTTTTGCAATGTAAAAAAATCAGAGTTAACCGTGAAAATCGGACCTATACCACCTTAATAAGTGTATTTTACTATTATTGCAAGAAATTTAAAGAAAAAAATTTGGAGCAGTTTTTGAGAAAATTTTGAAAATGTCCGGGGGCTTCATGTAAAGTACCCCCAAATATTGAAGAAAGTTTTTCAAAATCACGGCTGCTTGAGAGGAGCCAGATTGAGCCCCATATTGGGGAATATCCATTTTGGAAGAAATCGTACGTATGGTTTAGGCTTGTGGTGTTCACAGACTGACGGACACAGACGGACTTTTTGAAAAAAACAAAACAAAAAACAACAGTTTTTCTCTATAAGGGGCCCCTATACGTATATTTCCGTTAAAATCTGGAAATCGATTTTTCGCTGCGTTATATAACTTTCTCTATTCTACGTACATTATACGCATTTAGTATTTATGCGGAAAAATAGAAATGGTACCATACATATCAAATGCGTTACTGTAGCTTTTATTTACTACTAAAATATGCATAATGAAATGGAAGTAATTACTTATTGAGAAAAAAATAACCAAATTCTCTTTTCTAAAATACGAAATAACTATTACTGTTTCAACGTTAACCTTCTCGTAAACATAGGCGTGTGCATAGGGGGCAGAAGGGCTTTGGTTCCCGCGAAAATTTTGAAAGGGGCTCGAATCCCTACATAATAAAAGATTTATTTTCGTAAATATGATTTCTTCCCAATTATTACATTTTTGAGCTGACAATTTGGGGTATTGATACATGATATTTGGGAAATAGGCCCTCCAAATCATATGACAATCTGTAAATAGTTCAACATTATATCAATAGTATTTATTAATCATATTTTTAAAGTTATCATTTCATTAGTTTAGTATTGTGTTTTATTACCAAAGTATAGGTATAAGGTTCCAGGTATGAAGAAAAGGTTTCAAGGTATGAAATTGCCTTCCCACTATTCCCTGTAGTAGTTAGACTGCAAACGCTTATAGCAGTGGTGTCAAGATATTCTTCTGGTGGCAGTGGAATGCGTCGTGGCACCGTAGCATCCCACTAGCTTCTCTGTGCCACTAGCGGCGGGAAAGGAAACTATTAGTAACCCCGCCGTTTTAAAATAGTGATGGCGTTGTTTCTTGTAGCGGGGTGATGACCTGCGTGGAGGGGCGATTTCGTCGTGGCACTCGTGCCACGGACTTCCGCTCGTGGCATCAACCTTAACAACACTGACCTATACCCTTAAACATTGGTCACGAGAAAAATATTCTGCAATTTTTCTGGCGTCGCCTCTCAAGGCTCGTCTTCACGATAGATAGCACATGATCGCGACCGTATCTACCTGTGCTTGCGATCTTGCGACTTCTATACTTCGTTTTTTTTTTCTTATCGCACGGGGAGGTGTCAATAAAATGGAATATCTCACGTTATTTTGCGACGTTCTCCGTTGTGCCGCCAGGAGACGCATGATCGCCAGCACTGTTCGATACAGTCACGATCATGCGACTCCTAGCGGCTCAACCGAGAACGACGCGAAATAGCGTGAGATATTCCATTTTATTGACACCCCCCCCCGTGCGCCAAGAAAGAAAAACGGAAGTACGGCACAACGGAGAAAGTAGCGAAATGCCGTGTGATATTCCATCGTGGCCGTAGGAGAGGGGCTTGAGAGGCAGAGTTAAAAGAATCGCACTCTAGGACAAGCGCTTAACCTGAGGCTCCAACGCGCAGCCGAAGCGTCCCAACACCTTGCCCGTCGCCCTCTAAAGGAACGCACCCTCCAGAGGTATGCCGGGCCGCGGGCCGCATGGGAGGGATATAACTTACTACGCTGACTTTGAAGTGTGGTCGCGCCGGGCGCGATTGACACAACCTACAGTTTCCGAAATGTCTGTGGAAACGAGCCGCATCCGCCCTCTCTCTCCCTCTCCCTCCCTCCCTCGCGCACTGGTTTACGGGCGCGCCCCACCTGGATTCATGTAGTGCCGGGGCGGGTCCTTTGTAGCCTGCCGCCGTCCGTGAGAAACAACGTGTTTCTTGTCCGCGTCTTAAATACTCAATTCAATTCACTATCTCCATTCGAACTGGCGGCCGGTCAAAGGGGCCTCCGCGGCCAGGGGTGCCAACGCACGCCCCTCGGGGGGCTCTGGGAGCGAGTGGTGGGTGTGCGCTGGTAGAACAGGAGCGGTGCTGAGTGCGTTGCTCATGACTAGAGACCGGATTGATTGATTATGTCAATTCGCGTCAACTGCTTACGTCATTAGTCCCGTAAGTGTAGTGGGTGTTTTACCTCGTGAGGTGGCGATGATCTTTTCCCCGCTGGATGGCGAGATCTGGCGCCGACCTACCGTTGACTAGTAGTCGACGTAAAAATATGTAGTATAGTATTAAATATGTAAAAATATGTAACAAAAAATTGTGATATCGCATTAGAAAAGCGTAAGATTTGCAAGATTACAATTTTTAGAGCGGTAAGTAGAAAGACAGAAAATATGTAATTACATAAAAATGCGGTCTCTACTGATGAGAGCTGTTCTAAGTGCAGATAAATGTTGGTATCTGGAACACCGATGGGATGACGGTTCGTGGCGTAATGATTAGAGCACAGGCCCTTAGGGTTGCCAGATATAACTTCAAAAAAGTTGTGAACCAGGGGAGGGGGAAGGAATGAATCATAAGAAAAGACAGATATTTTTGAATAATGAGTTTTTAGTTTATTAATGTAACCATCATATGCTTTAATATTATATGATCTGTATATAATGTTATTGTAAACTTATGTATAGTTAAACTTATTAATATCACAGTTGCCTGCTTTACTACAATTACCTTTGGATAATATTCTTTGTATTTGACTAATTATTTAAGTCAATAGATTATCACTCGATTTTCAATCAATCGTTTTTCCACAGCATTTTTTGCTTGATTGAGAAGCTTTTACAACGCTATAAATCTTCTTAAGTAATTCTTTAATTTCCGTACACTTATACGGAATTATTAAAAAATTTACAGCTCGCTTCGAACTGAATCAACCTCCATTTCGTTGCGTTCGTCGGTCCAAACATTTTTCATGCCACTGAAAATTACTTTGGTGCTAGCTAGCATTGGAGACCGGAACTGATGCACAATATTGAAACAATTTCAGTAGATTTGGAGCCGAAAGTAAGACAACAACTGCACGGATCTGCGCGATGGCTAGGATTCCCAACAGGGCCAAGTCAGCTCTAAATACGCATTAAATATTACATAAAATATTTACAATATTTAAAATATTCTTTCTTTTCAGTTTGATAGATCCAATGAGTCTTCCAAATCGGCTTTTAAAACTTTTTTCTGTGTTGCTTGCAGTCTTGAGGAGCTAGCAGTTGTGATGTCACAGGTAAGAGCCCAGGTGTTCCTTGAGATCTTGAGGAGCTAGCAGTTGTGACGTCATAGCTAAGATCCCAGGTGTTCCTTGAGATCTTGAGGAGATAGCAGTTGTGACGTCACAGCTAAGAGCCCAGAAGGCCGCTGAAGACGGTTGCCAGCGCTTGCCCACCCCTGAACAAAGCGAGCCTCGCGCAGCGCCGCCGCCCGTCGTTTTGTTCCCGGGGATATTTAACAAACCTAAATAGCGATCCCCTTTATCCCGAACCGGGCGGGGGAGGCCTCCGCAAATTTATAACCCCACCGGGCTCGGAAACGGGCAATCTTGATATTGGGCGCTCGCAAGAAGTGGCGATGCCCATATTTGTCCGCCTGAATGTATATTCCATTATCTTCGATATCGGTTCTATTCAAGAGCGACATTTTTAGCACGTAAAAGTGACTAGGGGTTTTGCGCGGGCCTTGGAGGAGCTCGCATTAGGTATTCAGGGTGCCCCCGAGGATGACACGGGTCGCAGACAGATGAAAATCATGGCGCGCGCGGGAGTTGCAAATATTTCAGGAACCCCTCTCTCACTAGCGGTTGCCTTCCTTCTGTTGTTTACTCGTTTCTTCACCGCTGCCGCAGTGAATCACGTTCACTCCGCGACGAATTAAAATATTATAATGGATTGTCTTTGACCGTCGCTGTATTTTGTTCGCGGCAGTTGGTCCGGAGGCTGGGGTTACTTCGCGCGTCGTTAGGGACCCAGCGGGTGCTTGGTTCAATACGAAAATATTAAATTAGCATGCGTTTACATAACTTAAATGCATTGCGCTTATTAGATAGGCATCGTAGGCAGAGTTGAAGGTAGGGGTCCTCCTTATATAAAATGAATCTTCCTAAGTGGAAATTGCTCGAGAAAGATTAATGGATATTCTGATCTTTTGTTTACCTTTCGGACCTGCCTTGCTTGTTAAGGAGGGTTTGTTTATTTTATTATTTATGTAAATGGCTACAGATTGCCTGTGAGAAGTGTTCATATTACCAAACGTTTTTGGTCGGACGTTGTTTAGAGGGAAAAGGTGGGCAAGTAACATTAAACTCCGTGTGTCCGATGGAAAAATGTTTTCCAAGAATGTTTGCATCTTCTTCCTTTCTTAGATTATAGAACTTTTTTCTCTTAATGTAATTTAATTTTTAATGAATCAGTCAGTTGTTATATTATTATCATTATTTTACCATTTTTATTATTACTATAATTAGTATATAATTTGCTAGTTATATTACCTTATTATCATTATTATTATTATTGGTATTAGTAGTCTATGTTACTGAGAGGCTGTGTATTTTTACATTCTTGATGTCTTCCGGATTGATGGGCCGTGGTCCAATTGACTTGTTTACAAGATCAGCCCGGAAGACATCAAGAATATTGACTCCGGCCGTGAAAGCCTTCAATGTGTTTTTTTTAATGTTTTGTAATTAGCTGCCACAGGGTTATACCCAATTACAGTTTAAATAATTTTATCTTCTATGTCTTATCTATATGTTTGGGATATTCATCGTCTAGCAATCGCCCCAAAACGTATAAAGTCAGTATGTTAACTCATGTTCTATGATTTTGAATTTGAAAAATATTTCAGAAGTCAAAACAATGCATGTGATAATATTGTTTATTATCTACCAGTTTATCACTTATTCGCTCGAAATATATTGGATTCTACCTTTGTGCTTGCCAAAGGTCACTTTACACAGTATCGTAATCAATATATATATATATATATATATATATATGTATATATATATATATATATATATATATATATATATATATATACTAACTAGAGATACCTAACTCCCGGCGCGCTGCTGAGGCACGAGTGAAGCCGCTGGTGCGCGCGGTCGCCATGTTTGGGAAAGGCAGAAAGCTGGGCGGAGTTACGGCGCAGTAGGGGATACAGTACAGTAAATGCAATTAATTTTTACGTTCTGATAAATTATTTTCCTATTAAAATTTTGAATAACAACTTTCCTGGCAGATTTCTTCTAATACCGCACATTCATAGTCGCTAAATATAGTACTGAGAAAGTAATTCCTTGAATGAATTACTTCTATGCATAACAAGCTCACAATTTGTGTATTCAATTTAAAGAAATTGGGAAATTAGGGTACAAAAATAACAAAATTGTATGTGAAAAATGTTTTATTCATTCCTGAAATAATTAATTTTGCAAGTTTCTGTCTGCAGCTTGCTGTAGACTGTAGATGTTTAGCATAAGCATCCAGTCTAATTGCAATATATTTTTGACAGATAAGAACAATAAGGTCTACCTTGTGTGCATTTTCACCAAATCCATCACTGCAGATAAGATCTTTGAAAACTGAACTATCCAAAGCAAATTCTCTCATACTATAAATTATTTGCCCTACAAGATTTTTCTTGTTTACATCAGTAAAATTATTAGTATGAATAAGCAATTTTTTTTCACATTCTTTTACAATTTTATACACATTATTTGATGCTGGCATCAATCCACCCTTGTTCTTCAAATGGAATAATCTTCCAAATTGGAAGAAGTTGGAACTTTCTAAGTTTTCACTAACCGCTTCTACACAAGCAGAACAAGCATTTTTTTATTACACACTTAACAACATACCCTGCTATATAACAGAAAATATTGTCCTTAGCAGTGGCGTAGCCTGATTTTTGGCTTAGGGTATGTAACTCGAGAAATGAGAAAATAATATAAAACTCGTAAATGTTCCTTATTCCCTATTTTAAAAATTGCCCCATTTCATTTCGGACCGATTAGAATGAGCATAATTTATAAAATGGAAAGCAGTGATCTTCAACTTGTACAGTAAAAAACAGTTGACCGTAGTTCCTTGCTACAAACATTAGGGATTTCATCCAGTGTCATTGTCAGATGAGACAAAAGTCTTTAGAAATTTCATTCACGAGACATTACCATGCTCACTTGAAAACTAACCGTTCTGAATTTCTGGTGAGGTTGCAGGAAACGGTGGAATTTTGCATATCATCCTTGAGAGTTTAATCATATTGCATTATTTCATTTATATATTCTATGACATTTTTTGCATTTGATGATTCCCTATTATCATGGCCACGAAATGCAAGCCCTTGTCTCCCAAAAAAGTATACAACTCGAATGAAGTGTGATAAAATTTCCCTGTTTTTCCTCAGGCGCCACACTCGTCCCTCACGGACTAGAACTTTTTTCCTCAATATTTAAACTTTTTCTTTAGCTAGTAACTCTTTTCTCTCTCTCTCTCTCTCTCTCTCTCTCTCTCTCTCTCTCTCTCTCCTCTCTCTCTCTCTCTCTTCTTGAACCTTTAACTTTTTGTAATCTAATTTAATTTAATTTAATTTTTTTTTTAATATTTCACTTTAATTCTTAACTGTTGTATTAGAAATTGTATTTGAAAAAGTCTGAATAAAAATATCACTATTGTATTGCTTAATAAAGCATGTGCTGGGTATTTAATAAAATTTTATCCTCTTAGATTTTCCGAACATTTTTAACGGTTTCTCTCGAGCTATATGAGTGAACGAGTACTTATGTGTCTTGATAGCCTTGTAAATATTATTCAAATCTGCGTAAACACTGATATTTCCACCCTTTTTTCTTTTGAGAACATAAGAGATCAGTAACATAGTGTTTAAGACTTTACATCCGCATATCCATGATTCATAATCACAAATTTTATTATTAAAATGTCGCCGACGTTTGTAATGTTCGAAATGATACTGAGAGTAAGTTTTTGGAAGAATGCTTTAATTATATTTTCCTTTTCAGAAAATGTTATTTTGCATATTTCAAGTTTTTAATTTGTCCAAGGCACAAGACAATTCCATGATTATGTGCAACGGCGAAAATACGATTTCATAATTATATAGGCTCTTACTTGGATCGCGTTGTACTCGCCATTCCTCAGCACGGATGTGGATTGCACGGGTCACATACCCTTCTGCATTCAACCACCACAATCCCTGACCTAAATTGGCTACAAATATATATTTACTAAATGTATTAAAATAAGATAATAAAATATAAATAAAATTACTACGCTAATTAATTAACCTTGTTCTCTTACAAACACCGAAGAAAACTATTAAATTTCGTAACATAAGATTTATTTCATAGGCTCGCTGGATGTAATGGTTGCCTGTGCATCTGATTCACAGCGCAGGCGAGGCTGCATTTCCGAGTGAGTCATTCAACCACGTGAAGTTTGAAATATAAAGAAATATTGTAAAATACAAAATGAAAATAACAAATGAACAATTTACAATCATTTTAAAGTAAAAATAACTGATAATGTCAGGGTATGTAACACATCACCCACATCCATGGACGCTACGCCCCTGGTCCTTAGCTAATGGGGTTTGGCCATTCAATCTTGAAATCCCTAGGTCCAACATTTCCTCATTGACTTTTGATTTGTCATCTTGAGAAGTATCCATTACACATAAAAAAGATTGTTGGTATCGTTGGTACGACCATCTCAAAATCAAAAACGCAACCGGACCTATCAATTTCTAATGCTATACAATTAGCAGAAGAGGAGGCATCTATGCTGTTTTCAACATTATGTGCTTCATTGGCATATTTAACTTGAAGAACATTCGGGTTATTATTAGAACCAAATCTATTTCTTATTTTTGAAAAGAGAAGTTTCAAATGATCTTGTGAAATCTTACATGTTAAAAGAAATTCATACTGGGAACAGCAGCAAACAAAACCTTGCAACAGAGATAACTGATTTTACACGAAAAGCAAAATCCTACAGTAAATGTCTTTTTTGGGCCACAATATAAAAAAATTACCTTTAGTATCATTTAGAGTAAACAAATACTGCACCAATGGGAGAATGATACTTTCCGTAGTGTCAATATTTTCAGGGCTTATGGGAGCTTTGAATTCCTTAGCAAATGGATTTCTGCTGTTCAAGAAAACGAACAATCTGTCTATTACGCGAATGAAATTAATAGTTTCATCGCAGTCTTTAAATTCTTGCAAACCAGCATTTTTTTAAAAACTCTAACGGCATCAGCAGTTGAAAAACTTAAGGCTTGAGCTGCATACTTCACATTCATTTACTTTTTGCCACTCAATGTGGCTTTTACTTAATTTATGGCCTAGCTTAAGCCCAATGCTATTTTGCATAGTGAGCAGTTTTACTAAAATATTCCAGTCGACTACCCCTTGTTTGGTTTGAATCTGGTCTAAAGATCCTAAAGCATTGCGAGTCAACTTTAGCAAGTGACATGAAACAGGAGTAAAATGTATGGCATCATCTGATGCAGGATTAATAAATTTTCCATTGACGTCTTCGAAGATACCAGATGTAGTGCAACCCAGACTGTTGAATGTTGCAAATTTTGTTTCAGTACAATCTGAGGTAACAGCCTGGCGACTGACCTGACTTTAATTTACGGAGAGAGCGCGGGGCGGTCGACGCGGGGCTGCGACGCGGGGCGGGCGACGCGGGGCGGGCGAAGACGCCGGGCGGGCGACGACGCGGGGCGGGCCACGACGCGGGGCGGGCGACGCGGGGGCTGGCGACGCGGGGCGGGCGACGCGGGGCGGGCGAAGACGCCGGGCGGGCGACGACGCGGGGCGGGCCACGACGCGGGGCGGGCGACGCGGGGCTGGCGACGCGGGGCGGGCGACGCGGGGCGGGCGACGCGGGGCGGGCGAGGCGGGGCGGGCGACGCGGGGCGAGCGACGCGGGGCGGGCGAGGCGGGGCGGGCGACGCGGGGCGGGCGACGCGGGGCGGCGACGCGGGGCGGGCGAGGCGGGGCGGGCGACGCGGGGCGGGCGACGCGGGGCGGGCGAAGCGGGGCGGGCGAGGCGGGGCGGGCGACGCGAGGCGGGCGACGAGGGGCGGGCGACGCGGGGCGGGCGACGCGGGGCTGGCGACGCGGGGCGGGCGACGCGGGGCGGGCGAGGCGGGGCGGGCGACGCAGGGCGGGCGACGCGGGGCTGGCGACGCGGGGCGGGCGACGCAGGGCGGGCGACGCGGGGCGGGCGACGCGGGGCGGGCGACGCGGGGCGGGCGACGCGGGGCGGGCGACGGGGGGCGGGCAACGCGGGGCGGGCGACGCGGGGCGGGCGACACGGGGCGGGCGAGGCGGGGCGGGCGACGCGGGGCGGGCGACGCGGGGCTGGCGACGCGGGGCTGGCGACGCGGGGACGGGCGACGCGGGGCGGGGCGACGCGGGGCGGGCGACGCGGTGCTGGCGACTCGGGCGGGCGACGGGGGCGGGCAACGCGGGGCGGGCGACGCGGGGCGGGCGACGCGGGGCGGGCGAGGCGGGGCGGGCGACGGGGGGCGGGCGACGCGGGGCGGGCGACGCGGGGCGGGCGACGCGGGCGGGCGACGCGGGCGGGCGACGCGGGGCGGGCGAGGCGGGGCGGGCGACGGGGGGCGGGCGACGCGGGGCGGGCGACGAGGGGCGGGCGAGGCGGGGCGGGCGACGCGGGGCGGGCGACGCGGGGCGGGCGACGCGGGGCGGGCGACGCGGGGCGGGCGACGGGGGGCGGGCGACGCGGGGCGGGTGACGCGGGGCGGGCGACGCGGGGCGGGCGACGGGGGGCGGGCCACACGCGGGGCGGGGCGACGCGGGGCGGGCGACGCGGGGCGGGCGAGGCGGGGCGGGCGACGCGGGGCGGGCGACGCGGGGCTGGCGACGCGGGGCTGGCGACGCGGGGCGGGGGCGACGCGGGGCGGGCGACGCGGGGCTGGCGACGCGGGGCGGGCGACGCGGGGCGGGCGACGCGGGGCGGGCGACGCGGGGCGGGCGACGCGGGGCGGGCGACGCGGGGCGGGACGACGCGGGGCGGGCGACGCGGGGCGGGCGACGCGAGGCTTGCGACGCGGGGCGGGCGACGCGGGGCTGGCGACGCGGGGCGGGCGACGCGGGGCGGGCGACAGCGGGGCGGGCGACGCGGGGGCGGGCGACGCGGGGCTGGCGACGCGGGGCGGGCGACGCGGGGCGTGCGAGGCGGGGCGGCGACGCAGGGCGGGCGAACGCGGGGCTGGCGACGCGGGGCGGGCGACGCAGGGCGGCGACGCGGGGCGGGCGACGCGGGCGGGCGACGCGGGGCGGGCGACGCGGGGCGGGCGACGGGGG